>CCAG010021818.1:0-26160 GCA_001077435.1 Glossina morsitans morsitans | reverse complement strand
CCGTATCGGTAGATGACGATTGTAGATTTTTTGCTCAAGCAGACGATATTTTTCTGCTTTTTAGCTGCGATCGAAATGAGATTTACCCATAGGAGGCGTTGAGATTAAAGAACGTCAAGCACGTATCGAATCTTCGATGATGTAAAACATGCTCTGTGTCAACACATGTAAAAGCATTGCTATCTTCTTTACCTTTATTCGGGCTTGAAGAAATTTGCGTATTAGATCAAGCTAGAGCTCCATTGATCTGTTGAACTTTACATTACGTTTGGAGCTAATTGACGTGCACTTGGGCAGTATTTCTGCTGAGATGTATCTTACGCTATGCAAATTATATAATCTGAAACTTGAAGTTCAATAGGCGCAGGCTTTTTTTGTATCGCATGTTAACTCTTGCATTGAATTTGTTGATATGAAACTCAGGGACCGCGCATTTCGTTCATTCTTTTTTTGAAACTCTCTCGCTATAACTATTTAAAATTTACATCGTTTATATCTATCGGAAGCGCGAGTAGGGAGTCTTGTATATCGACTCCACCTATATCGAACTCTCTGGCTGAATGCTCATTTATTATCCGGTCGGGTCGACGCTGGAATCCTGACATTGAGGCCGTCTGCTGATTCTTTAAACGTTTTTAAGGGAGAATTGTCCTTATTCTTGAACACCTGAATTCGTCCAATACCGGGAAATGACGATTACAAAGGTTAGGGATAGAGAAAGGTGATTAGTTTTTGCCTTTGCTATGGCTTTATAGTAAATAAAAAATATCGCATTGTATTCACTGAAAATTAAATGAAAAATTAAATTAAAAAAAAAAAATTTTTATCAATAAAAGATTTTTTAATATTAGCATTCATGTGCTTGACAATAAGTCTTAAAATACTTTGAGAGTTCAGTTTCCGATTCTTTTTAGGAAAGTATCGAGGCATCGCAGTTTTTGCAAAGTCATCTGTTTTTTCTTCATTTCACTTACCATACTTTGACATTTAACAATATTACATATGAAATAAGTCAAAAAAAGGCCGAGATGTTAATGACGCTGCGCGCTCTGAGCGCCAGAACACATCAACAATTGATGAAAATCTCATGGAGAATCGTCGAGTCACTATTAAAAAAGTTGGTGAGGATGTCGGCATATCGGTTGTCTCATGCCATGTAAGTTATTAACGTGTTTTGGGCAAAAAAGGTGTGAAAGTTCGTTCCGATGCGACAAACAAAACAACACCGTAATCATGCTTTAGCCACCATATTTAGCGGACTTGTCCCACTGCGAATTTTTCGTGCCTGAATAACTTAAAAAACCCATGAAAGCACTCACGATTAAGGTCCGCATCGCTGGAAGAGCTCAAAACCATACCAAACAGCGCATATCGGAGGTGCTGCGAGGCTTGTTAGAAGTGTATTACGGTTTTGAATGGGGCAAAGTAGATATTAATTAATAAACAAATGTTTTTCGAGAATAATAAAAAGTGGTGTTTTTTTTGAACATATATCATATTTGCTTCAATATACTTTAGGGTTGCCAACGACTCAGCAAATCATCTGTTGTTGATTCGATGACTCGCGCAAGAAGAAGGAGAGGGCATGTTCACCTTCTTGGCAAAGCGCTGGGCTTAAAAATTGATTTTATAAAAATTGTCTTTTGCACTTGGCAAACATTTCATTGCACTTGAAATGCTTGCAGAAAGACTCTGCGATTAGGCTCAGATTATCGACGTTATGAAAAAATTCGTTCGATAAATTTCTTTTTACATCACTTTGAAATGTTTTACCTCGTGTTTAAGGCAATAAAATAATAAAGAAGAAGATCGTCGCATAGAGCGAACGTTTGATACCATCTCTAAGTAACATATCAAAAGTGCAAAGTATTTCTTCGATTATTGACGTGTCAAGCAGACAGATCGCAGCTTTTCTTACAAAGGCGTCTTACAGGGCTCCAGGAATATTTTGGTTACCTATTTATTCCAATACCTCTCTGTCTTATAAGTTCTTTGTTTTACATATATTTTAACCGTAAATTTTACATTTTTGCGCTTATGAAGGTCTGCTACGGATTGCAAATTTCAGGTTTCCGTCTATTGTAGGCTTCTTTGAAAACGGGTTAGGAGTTATTTTCAAACTTCGTATACGGACATCATCAGAGTATTCATCTACATGCCTGTCGCTACGTTTATAGCTTTCAAAACAGTGGAAGAATCTGAATATTTTGTGCAACAGAGGACATATAGATGTGGGTACTATCGACGAATCCAAATTGTCTTCAAGTAGTATCCATCTTGAAAAGAAGTGTGTGAAAATTTCAGGATATTCCGACCGTTAATTTACAAGTTACTATTGTTTTAGCCATTCTTCTTGTGTTTTCTAAAAGAATGGAAAAATTATTTTCATTTATTTACTGACAAAAAGATCTATTATAAAGTTTCTGGTGTTTCTGAATGCTTACAGACAAGGGCTTTTCACCCGTCCCGAACTTGTAGCTACATGCAACTTTGGATTGTTTAAATTTTCAGAATTTTAGACAATCCAGTATTACACAAGCATAAGACAGATGCAGAGGAGATCATAATTGTATCGAGTATACAATCATATGTACGTGGAAACTAACAAATAAGTAAATTACGTTCGGCTGTAAACGAATCTTGTATAACCGCTACCTTTGCATAAAAAAGGGAATAAGACATTTTCATTGTTGTTGTTTATAAGTGATGAGCAAAAACCTCCATTACTGGGCTTTTGAAAGCACATTTGTTGTTAGTTTACCTCGCACTATTGGCGTTTGCTTCGGCCTATTTGCAGCATTTTCAATATCTACCTACGCACAATGAGTTGCAACGTAAATTTTTGTAAACGAGAGGCGCATAAACGGACAGATGGATATGATGAAAGCAATTCGGACTTTGATGCTCATCAAGAATATATATGCATTTTAAGGAATTTCTGAAGCTTTCACAAAATTTGTATAACCCAACGTTCGCCTGTTGAGTTAACCATATATTTCCCATTAGTCCGTGTTGGCGAAATTTTACATTTAAATTTTGTTAAGCAAAGATATAAATTAAAAATTAATTAAAAATAAAATCTTTTTAAGTCTTTCCTATTTCCAACGCGTCAGTAAACATTTCCCAGAAGAAAATAAATACAAATTTTCACTTCTTGATAATGAGAAAGAAGGAAAAAAATATGCATTGAGTTTATTTGAAAGTTATTTTAGCACAAACTTGTTTGCGTTTGCCTTTGGATTCGCATTCAACTGCATATTCAAATATTTACTAAATGCTTTTATATAAAATTAGTTGCTTCTTAAGCCAAAAAAACGAAAAAATAAGAAGAAAATTACAATTTTCTCATATATATACATATAAATTTTTTTTTTGGGCAAAGCCGAATACAAATGTAAAACTTGCCAACTTACCAACACATCAAAACGACGCAGTTTCATTCGAATGTTTACACCATTAGGCTATGCTGTTAGATGCGCTTCATATTCACATACAAGTATTTATCTACTTGAAGAAATTTAATACAAGTGCGAAGGAAAACAAGCTGGGAAGTCATACGTATGACTTTCTGTGGTCCTTTATTGTAGCAGCGAAATGCAAAATCAAAAAAGAAAGAAGAGAATATTTATAGCAAACAGAACAAGAATCAGCTAGAAAAACTTACATATATTGATAACTTAATTTAAGCGGTCGCTTGAGTTGTAATTTTAAATCAACGATATTCTATCGTTAGTGAAATGTCATGACACGGATGATACACTTTTTAATGCTTAATAGTATTGCGGAAAAGCTACATGCCAAGTCAATGAATTTTCAAGTTTTGTAAAAACTTTATACGAAAAATTATGTGTGGATTTGAAAAGTTAGGTCAAAATCGATGAAAGAAGTATATTGGGTAAGAGGGATATCAGTTATAAATATTCACCGTCCAACCTAATACACGGAAGCTGCGGTAACTGCTGACTGTGAATGTGCAGTCTTAAGGGACCAATTCTCCCTATACGCCCAAAAGTTGTGGAAATTCGCTGAAAAGATTTAATACATTATTTAATGACTTCTTCTTATTTACTTTCTTGCTTACTTCTTACTTACTGAAGTAAGTAAAAAGACTACAGGGGACATGACCCACCAATAAATATTCTATAGCACCCTACAGTTATTAATATAAGAACTTTTCAAAATAAGGTATTGTATGGGAAGTGATCAATAAAGTAGTCCGATTGGAACTATTTGCACTAGCATTCCTCCTTGGGCTAAAAGAGGGCAGTGTATCAAATTTCTTCAAAATATTTCAAAAATTGCGACTTTCAGGTTGAACGCAAGAAAAGAAAAACACTTTCTGAATCGATCGGTATAACAGTCTAGTTCCAGTCCTTCACGTTCATCCGCACAAACTTAGTATACTCCCGTATTACAAGTAGTAGGATATAAGAAAAGGGGGACAAAAGAGCTACAAGATAAGCGAAACGCGACGGGTTTGAGCCTCATACCAATTACATTTTTTTGGAAATCGAATAAGATTTGTAAGGGTTTACTATATCTCTAGAAGATTCAAAATCAAATTTGAAAGTGTGATTGTTATAGAAAGTTAACATATGAATGAAGACAAGCTACAACCGGTTGTAATCAATGGCACGTGACGATTTGGAATAATGGAATAATTGCTCACAAATTATGAGACACATAACGCGAATCCATTAGATGACAAAAGGAGTTATCATTTACTGTGCAGAGGAGGTATTTTTGTCAATATAATGTTGATTCGCGATTTTGGTCTTGCCTACACGTAACTTAATTAATTTGAAAATACAACGTCGTTGGACTTTAAAATCAATCAAGTAATTACTAATGGAAAGTTTATTATGATTTATTGTCTTGTACGAATATGAATGTTTGTTCCATAAAAATTGACAATTAAGGAAACATTTTATATCAGAACAGTTAATGGGTAATTAGTAACATTCGATGGAGACGAAAGAGACAATTTAGCTAATTTGTTTGCAAAGTCACTGCCGAAAACACTAACATGGCAAGGAATGCATTTTAGAATTTATGGGCGACGGAATTTTCCTAACAAGAAACGGATAATAGTTATAATTTCGGATTTTTTTTATACTACACCACTTGTGATACTTGTGAAGGACAGAAGGACTTGAGATTGACCCACCTTTTATTGTGTCGATCGATTCGGCATCATTTTCTGAATCGATTTAAGCTTGTCTGTCCGTCTTATTTTCTTTTGTTTAACCTACAGATTTTCAGATATTGTGGTGAAACTTGGTAAGCTAAAGTGTTTTGACCCACACTTGCGAACATTTCCATTATGGGGCCTCGTTTTGAAAGGTCGTTAAATGAATATCTGTAGGATAGTGTAGAGTAGTTAATGATGGCGGGCGGTGCTTCCACTTGGTTTATAGTGCCTGGTGCAGAAAGTGGGGGAATATTGGACAATTGAGTTCAAGTCTATCTTCAGGATGCTTGAATTGCAAAAAGTGACAGAGATTTGGCTACCCAATCGATATCGCGTTGAATTAATTCGAAAACCAAGGATTTATGTATTTTTGACATCTCTTTTCTTAAAGCTACCGCATAGGGCAGGAGGTAAGACTAAAGACTGCCAAGTTGGTGGTCGTGGATTCGAATCTCAGTGCGGTGGACTTTTATCTTATGCTGCCTATTTTATTGTACTGTACCTTTGCTGATTGCTTTTCTGAAAGACATTCTTTGATACACAATGTCATAGTTTTAACATTTAGACTTAAGTTCAGTTTGCTAGTACTTTAAGCCTAACAATATTCTAAGCAAAAATTTTTCTACCTTGAAACTGAAAAGTGTTAAGTTTGCTGTGCTTTGAATGATTTTCCCTTTAATTGTGTCATCTAAATCCTTTCGTCTTCAGAGTGTTCCTTTTTATGGCTGAATATGTAAATTGTAGCCAGAGATGAATAAATAAAGCATCAAAAAAATATTTTAAGTGCTTGCTTTAGTTATTGTCATTATATTTTAATTTTTGATTGATATCCCATTTAAGCAGCAACAACAAAGTAACTTTAGCTATGTCCATTCACAAGACTATTCGTTTACCAAACTGTTCAAGTCACGATAGTTCTTTAGAAGCTTTTCCAGATGAGTGAGCTCAAAAATCTGTCCCATCAACCGATGGGTCTACACGCATTTCGGAAAAAACTGATACCACATAACTAGCTAAATAAATAGATGGGCATTGGAATAGCAATCCACAGCGTAGTGTGTTTACTTACATGTTACTATTATTACTTCTTCTTATATTAATTTTTTTAGAACTTCTGCCATACTATGTCACCTAACCTCCTGCTTAGAGACGTTACGTAAAGCGTTAGTGCTCCTAAAAAAAGACTTATTCAGGTTTATTTCTATCTACTTCTTTTATGAAGAAGACGACTATAACGTTCAGACACGATTTCTTTCCTTTTCCTTTTTGTCCGCATTTTTTTTTTTCTCTTATGTTTTTTTTACATATATTTTTATTTTTATTTTTTTAGCAATCAATGTCATCGTTCACTTTAGCAACGGTTCGTATACGCTATAAAAGCCCGAGGACTTGAATAAATTGTATAGACTGTGTAAAATTGAACTTATCTGACAAGCTACAAGTGTTAATTTAAACACAACTCATCGACAAACAGCGAATATTTCTACGAATGAATATGTTAAGCAAACAAGAAACGCTTATGTAAATGTTACGTTTCTATCGTTTAGTTATATATTGATTGGATTTTGAATTTAATTGACATTAATTAACGTGAAATGACTTGACAATAAAGTCGTAATTATTGATTATTAGTAGCCAAAACAACAGACACATAATTTATGTTGAAACGTGTGCGCACATTTGCGTGTATAACGCCAATAATACGTTGATTAATAATTGTTTATTAATTCAGTTCATTTCATTCAAATAATTTTTAATAAATTTAATTTTAACATTTTTCCACAAAAAAAAAATATTTCTTGTTATTATCGAAATTATTATAGGAATAAATTAATTTTTCCATATAATCCACAATTTGTAGACTCAACTTGCGAAATGAAGCTTTTGATATCGACTTGATAAGTGCTTAAGAGCCATTGTTTCCACCAAATTCGGGCAGACCGTACTTGCTTTGCTCTTCAGTTCGACAGAGAAGACTTTGAGAAAACGCGCCAATCAAGCGAAAGCCACAAGCATGACCACAACTGCAAAGATAGCAAGACTGAAGGTACTGCCAAGAGCACTTCTATTATTACCGACGAGCTTGCTGGTTATGGTATTATATTACTCTTATATTATGATTGCTGCCACCACACTGCCATTACTGCTACAGGTACTCTGAAAAGTTGAACTCGTGCTCCTATGGAAAGAACTTTGAGAATATGCACGACCCAAGGACAAGCGACAAGCGTCACCACAACTGCAAGGAATACAAGACTAGAGCTATTGTCACAAGTACTTCTATTAATACTAACAAGTTTGCTATTTATGCTATTACATTACTATTACTTTACCGTTACTGCCGCCAGGCTGGTACTATTGCCAGAAGTACTAAACTTCTACCAATGCAAAATGTAAAAAAACCATACATGTTGGATCATTTTTATAAATAATATAAACCATCTGCTACTAATAGTTCCCTGCTAATACTGATATTAGTAACAACCAACACTAGTACTACTGCCAAAGCGTTGTGCAATTTATTCTACTGTTCTCCTAGTACTGTGGGTATGCGATGGAATATAGGAAATACTCATAGAAATGCAGTTTTTACGCGAAAAGATTTAACAGAAAAATACTTCCCATGCAACCGTCTTGCGATCCGTCACTCCCACGCAGTGCAATTTTCGGTTATTCCCTCGGGGAAAGTGTACAATGTATTAAACAAATACAACAGACTATATGTGTTAGGGGAAAGCAAGTGAATTTTTCGCCGCTTACGAGTTTCATACGTTTTGCAGGCCCTAAAGGTTAAAAGTTCTTCTCTCAAAAAGAAAATAAAAAGAAATAGATAAGATTTTCTTTGGCTGCAAGCTTAACCCTATATTCAAACTATGTTCTTGTTCTTAGAGACAAATATTGAACTAAAATATAGTTCAGCAACTACATTTGCCTCCGCTTAAAAGATATAAGCTTGCGGTTACTTTGAATTCATCAATCAATTCAGGTACCAGGCATCACCCTTGATCTCGTAACTATACCATAAACACTGACGCTCCTAACCCCATACACGAATATTTTTGATTTCCACAAGCTTTCGAATAATTATAGCAAAACGACAGGTATTCGTTAGTTCTTGTTCTCCTTAGTAATCAAAAACGATAGTGATTTGAATTTTAGTTTACAACATTACTCACGCTACTAGAAATAGATGTTTGTTCCGCTGTTTTCTTCAATTGTTACGTACCCAAGATTCGATTTAAATCACTTATTGTCTTTTCACTTGTTTGCAATTAAGTAAAGCTTTTTGGGTGATTAAATGTAATTCAAATTTAATACCTATTTAATCGTGAAATTAATAAATTTTCATTATTTGATGAAAAAAATGAAAAACAATTTTAACGGTGTGTATACGAGAAGAAAAAATGAAGCAATTTTTATTCATTGCATTGATCATATAGCAGTGATACTGTAGTAGGTTTTGCGAATGAAAATTTTTCTCATTTTACCACAACCACAATTTACTTCCGCTTAATGGCAGTTTTTTTTTGTTGCAACAGATAAGTGCCAACCACTTTTATACATACTACGGCCACCTACGCATACAAGTACGATATATACATTTTTATAGGTTGCCGCGTTCTTCCTTCCTTGACTTCCACCATAAACTCGTTGATGTGGTTTTTATTATTTCCATTAAACGACTATTTTTATACTCTATGATAGTGTTCAAGTGTAATAAGCAGGGACCTGGTATTGCGGGCGCTTCCATCTGCGTATAAATATATGCGTTTACAAGACCACCGGTACAGACATGTGATGAGTCAATTATTTTCAAACAATATAATTATAGTATAAACACAATCACTATTATAAAGTCGTATATATATATATATATATAAAAGTGCTTTCTTTAATTTTCTATCATTAGTGCACAGTTAGTATACAAACTGTTTCAATTGCTGCATGCGCGCGTTAGTTGAGAATGGAGATGTGTGCGTTTTGTTATTCGGTTTAAAACAACAGCAAGCGAAAGCAACGGAAATTCTGTGCATCATCATACGTGACGTATTTACCGACATTTTTCTGGTAAATCTCTATGTCTGTCTGTCTATCTTTCTAAACATCTCTAGTTTAGGCTGATAGCGTGAGCGGATAAAGCCACATACACTTTCAATTATTATGTGTTGTACGACTTCTATTGGTTCTTCAATGTAATCATTGCACTTAAAAATCCTTACCAGAAGATCGTCCAAATATTAAAAGGATTACTATTATTATTACTGACACCAACTAATTTAATTAAGCCAAAAAGTGGATTACTCCTTCCGATTGACTCGTCCCTGCGCAGATATCCTCAAAAGATGTATTGTTTGTTTTGATCTGGAATCCATCTCTTGCCAACAGTTTGAGATAAGCTTTAGATAATGGACAAAAGTGAACGCTATAATGTTATACACATATTTGCGCGGATCACTGTTACAATAAAAGAGCAGCAAAATAGCGTTTACACACGATATTTCTTTCTTTCTGCATCACAATAAAAGCTGATTAAATGAGGGCTATATATTTTTTCTCTTCTCTCACAAAATTAATTGTGCCATGAGATATATCGTGTGTTGAACAATGTTAGTGAAACTACCGTTCAAATCAAAATCTAATTCATGCCACAAAAAAAAAAAAAAATACATTTAATACATGTTTCTGCAGCATTCTCCATTAAATGCAATCTCGTCCCACGATTTTTATGTGCCCTTTGGTGTCGATATTTTCAGCCCGTACGCTTACGTTTTTGTCAATTTGGGTTCTTAACATCACTAAAACTATTTTTGGACTTGAGTTTTTCAATGACATTAGCAATAGTAAACTCTGTAAATCGATTATGTTGAGCAAAAAAATTCAGGTAATGCGCAAAACGTAACCCGGAAAGATTCATTGTTTTTGTAATAAATCGTTTGAAGAATGTATAATATGCTTATGAGATACTGTGAATTCTATTTTTGCCCAAAGCCTGGTGCTGGGGTAGCTCAGCGGCTCCAGGCTATGTTTCACGAGAAATTTCTTCGCTCACCTTGGTTTTCTACATTTCTGCTCTCCTGCTGATCATCAGTCAAGTCAAGTACTTGCAGTTTTCTTTTGATAAAAACTTGGTTTTCTCAGTTGGGGTTTATATAAGATTTTTTTATATATTATTATTATTTTATATATATTTCTATATTTCAGTATGTCTTCTTTGTTATTTACAATTTTCCTTTTCTTTACTTCACAAATTTCACTTTTGTTAGTCTAAAGACTTACACCACCGTGATTGTAACCGTACCAACCAGACCAAAACGTCTACTCTATCGCGCGCACCGTGACCAACTCACTTAATCTAACTTACTCTAGCATTCAAATTTCTAAAACTTCGGCTTATTTTCCTTTACTTTCGTTTTACTTCGCTTAGCCTATCTTACTCTAACTTACTTCCTCAGAGACGAAGAACCTGTGAGGGTAAAACGAGGGACGAATTTTGATAAAGCGTTAGTATACAATCTTAACAGAGTGCATAGTGGTTTTAATCATCTCGCCTACAAATCACAATATTTCAAGTTATTCGCATAGAAAAAGTATCGCAGTAACAACCGTTTGATATGTAATCACCCATCAATTTTTCGTTTAGGAATCCGTTTTTTTGGTTTTCAGTTCGTTTTTTAGTTTGTGAAAGGATTTTTGATGTAGGGGCCCGTTGCAAATACGCTTATACACGTAGAAAGTGTCTGAGCGAAAACAATTTCAAGTCTCATTCAATGTGCTCGTGATAATACTGATTTGTCCCAGAATACAATTTGTTAGAGAAGAAGATCTTTTACATTGACTTCCTAGTCTAAAGGAGGATTTGCTCAATTAATTTTAAGGCTCCATTAGCGATCCGTTGCCCCTGCCGACAAATGATTATAGAAAGCTTTCGAACTTATTATGCCAACCTGATCGACGCGATTGTCAACGGTATCACATCTGTGTAGAAAGACTTCCATTCAATTTTAAAAAATGGAAGCAATTTTGGGAAACATACAATTAAGTTTGAAAAGTCCAAATGGTTAAATACACTTAAATAATAGGCTGAGCGTAACGATATGAAAAATAGCCGTTGTTCGAATAATTACAATAAAAAGAATGCAAGCTGAAGAGATTTTTCCCTGTTCTTAGGGGAGTGGGGATGATGTATTGGTTTCTGGTATAACGGTATAGAATCAATTTGAAACCTGGACGACAATATAGTGCAGCTGAGGCCTACCTTTATGTCCCACTAGTATTTCCATATTTTTAAACACCTAAATAATATATAACATAATATGAACTTCAACGCTTCAGTAGCATAAGGAGAGGTAAAAATTATTGATATCTTCCTATTTACGAGCTTCGTGTTATGAACTTTGTTTTCTGAAGGAAGATTTTTTAACGATTTCAACGGAAAGGTAGCGTGCTCAGCTGTTTGCAGTAATTGAAAATCTTACATATGGTGCACTATGAGGATAGCAGGATTTACATCACGCACTCGTCACATAAACGCTGCAACTTTTTAAACTGTAGTTGTAGTTATTGTAGCGCATTTTATTTCTTTCTCATAATAATCACTTGTTACGGTGTATACTTTTTATTCAGTAAAATAGAATGTGCAATAGATTAAGTTTAGCTAATGAATTCCTTGGACACAAGCAATAGATGTTCGAGATTAGCTTCAAAGCTTTTACAATTTTTCGACGGTTTCTTTTTTATTATTTTCGTTTTTCTCAGTCGGTGATTGTCCCTTAAGTATGTGTACAATGGTGATGGCCAAAAACAAATAATAAAAGAGGAATAGGGAGAGGACGCAAGGCTGTGAGATGTACACTCGATCGATACGTGGTAAGGCTTTATCGATCGGACTGAATGTAAGAGGCAAGCCTTCAGGAAAAATAATTATTATTATTTCAATTGTTATTTTTCTTTGCATCCAGCACCAGCAAGGGATTTGCAGAGTTAATTGCCGTATTTTGTTCGTTTGAAATTGTAAAAGATATGAAATGGAAATGGAATAAGGTCCAGTTATTGTTGCATACAAAATTAGCATCCAGTTCTTAAGTGCTTTAGACATTTCAATGCAAGCTTAGTTGAAATAAAAAGTAACCATCTTTGAATTCCAACAGATTCGATTTCAGTGTAGATGCGATTTATCTACAAATAAACTGACATTGATTGTGAAGATAAAATATCGAATTTTGAAAATTTCTGTAGAACACATACCGTCCCCATGCAGTAAAAGATAAAGCAAGGAAATAAAAAGCTTGGAATACGTCTTTCTAATCTAATTCGATAAATCAAGGTTGAAAATAGACGACCTACCCGATAGCTACAATACAAAAACTTGCCTAACATTTACAAAATGAGAATTTTTAAAACTTTACTTTGAGATTGTGAGGATTTATAATATTTTTAAGACTGATGGTCACTCTATTGAGATATATTGAGATTGTAAAAAAGTTGGAAAACGCGCAGATTGTTACCAGGCCTGACATTAAATAAAAAATTCGAACGTCTTACTAAAAATAAATTGGGGTCGACTATGTTACAGAATACTTTATTGTTATAAATGCTTGTTGCACCACTATTTTTAATTAACAACAAATTAACAAATCTGAAGGCTAATATATATTTATTATATGATACTTTCATAGATATCTCTAAAATGTGAATATTATGGCGCCCACATGTAAATATGTAACCATACATGTCTAGGACTGCATCATTCGCATGTTTTTGATATTTCTCCAACAGTCGCTGTAGTCTACGGTTTACGATAGAGGATTAATTTTAGTTTATATACATTATACGTATATACGCGATACGATGAATGTTGTTTGAAATGCTTTTGGGGTTTTAGGAAAATAAATATTTAGTATATATACAGATTTATGTCTCTCGCTTCGCAAAGTACTTATGAAGCACGCTTTCGATACAACGCGGTGCAAAGTTTGCAAACATTGATAAGTGCTTGCACGTATTTTGATCATTTTTCCGCCTGAGAAAGACGGAGAATACACAATATTAATCAATATATTTTCCATCATTGTTTACAACCTTTTTCCATCTTTCTGGCAGCATCGCGATACCGTGTCGAAAGAACGATATTGGTTTGGCGGCGATCCAATCATCGACCATGCCATGCTGCAACGGTCTGAACAAGTGGTAATCGGAAGGTGCTATGTCTGGTCCTTGATATCCTTAACAACTCTTGCAACGTGTGGCCGAACGTTGTCATGTAAGAGACCGATTTTAACCGCTACTGCTGGCCTTTCTCTTCAACAATACATCCTTCAGTTTATTCAATTGACGTCGATAGATCTCTGCAGTCACAGTTTCACAGTTGACCAGCTCGTAATTGCTAATTCCATCATGTACATAGCAAAATTTTTGGCTATGAATATTTTGCTCCAGTGTCGATATGGATGGCTCTTCTGAATTAACCCACATAAATTTGGGCTGTGATTGTCGTAGTAGACTCACTTTTCAACTTTTTCTCTTCAAACTCTTCTTTTTTTGCTGGTCACGCAATGAAGCCGCGATGTTGAAACGGTTCGAAGTAGCATATTAACTCAATTCGAATGGTAGCCATTTTCACTCCTTTCCCATCGCATGTATGGAACTAGAAATAGTTGATTTATCGATTTCCAAGGTGTTCGAAAATTCTTTGACAGTTTGAGCCTGTGTTTCATCAAGTCCTCCAATTCCATGTCTTCGAACTTTTTTAGTCCTCCAGACCGTTCTTTGTCATTGGCATGAAAATCATCACTTTTAAACCGCGACAACAAAAGTAATGAAAATCGAAAATACAGTCGAAAATACAGTATTGTGCGCTCCATGATTATTGTCGGCGTGCGCTAAATAACTCAATAATACTAAAAACTATACGATTACGTTTATCGTTTGCAGCCATAGAAATGTTGCTAATCAAAATTCATGCTGGCAGCTAATGTAATGTAGTGTTTATAAAACGCGATTTCAAAAGCTGGAAAGTGTTTTTTTTAATTTAATTTCTTATTTTATTTTATTTATTGAAGAGAAGTTTCGGCCAACTTTTGGAGAAAAGAAATAGCTTAGTTGCAATTTTTAATGCAAATTAATCTTGTGGTCGTCGTCACTATATTTGTACCCTAAATTAAATGTGGTAGGGAGTATTAAGTCGGTGCGAATGTATACAATATCCAGAAGAACTCAAGATACACCTAACCTTTGTTATACCGATCCTTTTCTAAATTATTTTAAGCTTGTCTGTCCGTCTGTCCTCCCGCATTCCAAAGCATTTAAACTTTCAATTTAAATCAGTTGTTGGCCCCAGATGGAATCAATGTAGAAAGTATTTATTCTCTTCGCCAATAAAATATCAAAGTAAAAGTTTTTCTTTTTTTTTTCAAGTATAAATTTCATACATTCATTCCGCAACTGTTTCCCTTTCATTATTTTTCATTAATTAGAGTGAAGGCTGATTTTAGGAAAGTCCGTTTTTTTTTAACTTGTTTTAATTAATGGCATGTAATTGGATACAAAGTTACAAAAAGAATTCTTTAATATTTAGCCTGAAAAACATCTACCAATTACTTCATAACTATACCCAAAAAAAAAAGTTAGCTTCATTTCTACATACACATCTATTTCATAATTAATGTTTACAAATGTATTGAATTTAATAATAATTGATGGATTTCCGACAGAGTTACTTCATTCAGCTGTTAAATTAGTGAGCTCTCTCTTTCTCTCTCATACGCTTAATACTTCTTTCGCCATAAACGCAACGAATAAATGAAAAACCGTTCTTTAGATCCCCCTAGACATAGTGGGATCCATTTTAATACGTATATTGAATTAATGGAAGCTCAATAACAAATTAAACCTTAGCCCTCCGTATGAATAATACTAACATAAAAGTTTTTCCAACTTTGCGAAAACTCTACAATCTAAATGTGCACATACTAATCACCATCAAGCTTAAATTCATCCATTCTCTCTTTTAATGTCGCATATGTAGTCGTGCATTACAGTGATTACTAGACGTAGAGTACATAATCTATCTAAAATAAAAGCTGAGCTAAGCTAAACTATAAAACCGGCTTTGTCTAGAATATCCGTCTCAGAGATCATATGTCCTCTTATGGTCGGACTTTCTTCAAATATTCTTGTAAAGATGTTAGTGAGAGGCTTATTCTTTTAAAACTATTAAATTCAACATCCATCCCGCTTTTTCTATAAGTGATTTCAATTTAGCAAATCTAGTAGGAACACTCAAACTTCATAAGGGCTTCTTTCCCGCAAATCTTAGAACTGCTACCAGTGGCTCTCTTTAAGCAAATATTCGTGTCTTTAAGCAAAGGTCGATTAATTTCAATATTCAATGGTAATGTTCTCTTATTCAGCAAAGACTGGCAGTGAGTATTATCCTTGATGGGCGTAATTACTGTATTATATATACTAAATGTCAAGATATAAATATAAATATATATAAACGCCTTTAAACTTACTCATGAATTTGGCTTTTATAGGCTCTTTAGATACAAGTAAATAATTTGAAATTGAATTTGAGATAAAAAATCAGTTTAGTTCTGTCTTATTAATTTAGGCATTTTAGCCTACATTTAGCCCTTCGCGAAATCGCTTCCTATTCTAGATAGTTATTGATAAAAACATTTTAAACCTTTTAGCTTTTTTGCAAATTACTTCAATCAGCAGTCGTCGGTGAGCTTCATTTTTTTATAACAGATATTTCGATAGCTAAACTTTCAACACAAGCAAGGAATAGGACGACGTGAATAAATCGCCAAAGAATTTTGCATTGATCAAGCTTACATGAACTGGTTGCTTTTATCCGTCGATGACAGATAGGGTAAGTTTATAAGTAAATAGATGAGCTTCATTGCATGCGGATGCCAATGTTGTTAGTTCAACTTTCGTTTTGTTTCATTAAGAATTTAAAAATAAACAACAAAGTAGTAGTGTTGGTCGACCCACTATAAGTTATTTTTTCTATATTACTTTGATTAATTGCGAAGACGCGGATCGATTGTTATTCTAGCCATAAACTTCTATCAGACTTTTCAGTCACAGCGAGTCTTCAGATGATGGTGTTTCTTCCTCCACAAATGTGGATACAGATCAGGTTCTTTGCTAGTTTAATATAAAAATGAAATTTAGTAGCACCTGTTGTAATGAATCATAAGAAGAAAAACGATTTCTTGCTTTCTTCTTTCATGAACATTGATCGTAACACGATTTTCGTTATTGCATTTTATCAGGAACGTAGAGCACTCACGGTTAACATAGTCCTCAGCAGCATTAACGACACCAACAACGCCTTCGGACTGAACTGTCGTAGAGCAGAATGCCTCCTAGTGTTTACAAAATCAGTTCCTTTTCTACCTATCAGCCTAATCCGCGGAAGCACGGCAAGCACTACCTGTAATCGTAAGCTTTGGTGACTAGAATAACGCGCGGAGAATTCAATCAATGTAGATTGTCACGTAAGGGATTGTCAGAAGCACAACGTAAAAGACGCTTAAGATCAAACTATGTAAACTATAACATTCCATTGATCGATCTAGTGATATATAAATTTATATGCGAAGAGGCCTCCCTTGAGTTCGGCTTAGACATAAAGGACTACTTGTTATAACAGTCTTGGCTCTCTATCTCGTTATATTACTCGACGCCAGTGAGCAACATAGAAGGCGGCGCAAACGTAGCGGGCAAAATCTAGAATATCTTCAACTTTCGATATACAAAAGTAAATTAATCGAGACTTTCTCGAAGAGAAAATTTAGATAGACTTTTCTGCTATCCGGCGTAAGGGTGCCTGCTCTTAGTTTTAACTAATTTTTTTCCCCCTTAAAATTGTAACAGATAAGAGAACAAATAAGATACAGATAAATTTTGTGCTCTTCCAGAATAATCGCCAAGTGAAAAGAAAAAATTGAAAATTTTTAATTTTAAATAAAATTCTGATCAAAACATGTTTAGAAATGTAGGAGACGATTCCTTAGAAAACATATTCAATGACCTAAATGCTCATTTACTGCAGCGTTCTTGGTGTGGGTGGTGTGGAAAAATAGACAACAGAATGCAAATCTTGAAAAATATTATTGAAAAAGTCATTACGTGCGGGGATAGTTTCTTTTTTTCTTTGTATTTTTAGTTACTATCAGTGTTTACAGTTTTGGTTAATATAAAGCGTTAGCAGAATATGGGATGTCGTCTCATATCTCATATTTTAAGTACATACCACATTTATTGCATTGTAGCAGAAGAAAGCAACGTATGAAGGTAATATTAGATTAATAAACGGAAAATAGATAGTGAGAACCCCATATATATAATGTATATGTAAATAGAAAATAATGATCATAACAATTGCAATTCTTTTACACCATCCACCATCGCTATCCTAAACATGACTAAAAAAACAAGAAAACAAAATATTCTTGCACTACAATTCTGGAACGTGGGCGTGGATCATCTTTCATATTTTTGTAGAATAAAGTTCGAAACGCTTGCTCTGTGCCTACTGTAATTCGCGCGTAATTGGGGAAAAATTCCAAAGAGCAGAGGAGTTATCAACTTACGCTGTATTGTAAGCGTGCCTCTTGACCGATTTAGCTCATATTCAATACCAATCTGTTTGAAAAAACTCCCAATATTTTTCTCAAGCTAAAAAGCCGCTAACTTCATTTTTAAGGTCAATAGAATGCTTACAACGAACATTACAAAGACTGACAGACGGACAGACGTACACACTGCAATCAATTCTGTACTTTTCGAAAGGACTCTGAAACTTCCTTTTGAGGTTTGCAAATATTCGGACTAACTGAATCTACCCTTTTACTGTAGTTATTCTTATATTCATTTTGTCGAAACGTTTGCAACGTCCACAAGAAAGCATTAGAGACGCCTCAAAGTGTATATATTCTTGATCGGTATCAAATCCTAAATCGCTTTGGGCATGTCCATCTGTCCGTCTGTCCATCTGTATAATGTCTGTTGTAAACATTCTCCTGACCGCAAAAATGAAGCTATCGACAGCAAACACCAAAAGTATAAGAATTCTTGACTAGTGTTAAATCTTAAATGCATCTGAACATGTCCGCCTATTCGCCTGTCTGTTTGCGTAAATTTATAGTATTTGTGATAAACATTCTCACCTTAGCGGAAAGGAATACGTCGCCTATTAATTTACAAAAAAATTTGGAATTGACTTAAACTTTTCAAAGGACACGTCTACAAAACCCACGTGCCTATACGACAAAAACTTTTGTTTTGCAAATAGAAGAAATCAACTACGCCCACTCCATCTTATAGAGCATGAGAACTTTAATCTTTTACTACTTTTGTCTTTTTTGGGGTAAACAGTCATGGTTATAAAAGATTCGGTCCCGACCGAATTTAATTTTCTGACCCGTTTTTGTTTTTTTTGGTTTTTTAACACAATTATATATTTTAGATATAACTCAAATCAATTAATTTAAATAATTGTTATTAATATCACTATTAATCTAGCCAGAGAATAAATTCTGAGATCAAAGTCTTAAAGCACAAGTATCTAATGGTATATGCGTTAATTGAAAATCAAATGAGAGGAAAAATGAAGGAAATTTATGCTCACATAAAGTTTTTTGTTTTCCTCTTTTGTAACGCTATCGAACACATTCAAATTAATTTAAGAAAATTAATCGGCCCGACACGTAAATCTGTATAAAGATAAAATACATTTTTGTAACGGCGTTAAGTTTAGCAAGAGAAAACAAGAAACACATAATTTACTGTACATAACTCAATGCGATTCTTTTGATACGTGTGGCATTCATTCGCCGAGATTCTATGAGAAGACGCTAAGGACGGCTGGTACGTAATACTGTCGTCTTATTCAAAATATTATTATTACGCAATGCAGTTATTGTGAAGATATTATCAAAAGTTTATGGTGACTCTGTAGATTGTAATAAGCTAAATAAACTTAAGCATTGTAATGCATACCGATAGTATAGCATAATAATATGTCACTGAGTATGAGCTATCGCGCTACAACGTGATGCACCTAAAATGTAACACACATACTTTAGTTTAAAATATAATGCAATAGACACACAAACACATATATAGTGAAAACACTGTCATGAGAACAGTAATAAAGTGTGCATATATATGTACATTTTCTGTTTGTCTGCAATTATCTAAAATCGATTTAGTCAGTTGTTGAATTTTTCATCGACAATGAAAATACAAAATAACCAAAACACTTAAACTGCAGTTTATTGTTATAGAAAACGTTTTGCAGATTAAATTGAGATTATGGTAAATAGGCAGACAAATAAACGGCCATGATTGAATCGATAGCACTATCCACGCTTATTAAAAACACATGTACTTGTTCGTATCGTTGGAGTATTGCTTTCTTTTATACCCGTGACCGAAGAATGAGGGACATATTCATTTTGCCAAAACGTTTGCAATCCTCAGAAGAAAGCTTCACAGAACCCCCAAACTATATATATTCTTGATCAGCACCAAAGTCTAAATCCATTTAAGCGTATGCGTTTGCCAAACTGGCTTTCTGTCCGTCTGTATAATGTATATTGTAAACATTCTCCTGGTCGTAAAAATACAGCAATCGACTTCAAGCTTGGCAGAGACATGGCAAGTTCGTCTACGCAGGTTGGTGTTGAAAACGGGCCAAATAGGTCGAAGGACACGCTTGCAGTAACAAGTAAACTGAGAATATTATATCGCCATAAAGTATATAAATTTTTGGCTAGTTACATATTCGGAATGCACCTAAGCGTGCTCATCTGTTTGTCTGTCCATCTATCCGTCTGCTTACCCACGTCGTATCTGTGGGAAACATTCACTCATTCGCAAAAATGAAGATATCGAATATAAATTTTGCAAGAAAATTTGAAACCGACCGAAACAAATGGCAGAACACGCCTACAACGTTGATACACCCAAAACCACGGTATAAATTTCCACACAATTATTTTACAAGAATATCAAAAATCAGTCACGCCCACGCAACGCTATGGATCATGCGTAGTTATATATTTCCTTTTTTCCAATCTTTTATAGGTCAGCGTTGGTGGATATAAAAAATTCGGTGGCAATTAAATATAATTTTCTTATCAAATGATAACCATAATGTAGCGCTTGTGTGGTGGGTAAATAAAAATGATGCCTACAGAGGTTCGCGGATTACTAGAGATCGCTAGAGATTAGTGAAAAGCTTTTACGATGAATATTAAATTTAAAAGGAAATTCACTCTAAAGCTTAACTTAAACGAATTCTTAATTTTTGGTTTTTTTTTTAATGAAAGATTTTCTTTCATATTTTTCCTCTAATAAAAATCGCTTTCCTTTATATAATAATTAATATAGGGCATGGTATGGATGGATATAAACAGTTTACACTTTCCAACACACTTGCATTGCATTTTACAAGTATGATGTGTATGTGCTTTTGTTCGCTCGTTCGTAAAGATAACATAGTGTAAAAAAGACGGCTTGAAGTTAGAGTGAAATATTAATGCCGCTTGTTACTCTTGTCTGTTGTTATGTTAGCGGTTGCTGTGGATGCCGTTCACATCGGTTTAATGATGTAAAACTAAAGTTTCCTATTCTCTCTTACCCTGTCTCTCTCTTTCTGTCTCCCTCCATTTCCATTTATTTATGTGCCTTTCATGTTATTCTATGCTTTATTTTTATGTCCATCGCCGTCACTGCCACCGTTTAAATATCAAACAGACCATTACAACGGTTGTTGCGGTCGCCTGGTCTATTAAGATTGGAAGGAGATTGTTAACTCCGTTTATAATAAGCACGTTCTTGTTTTTGTTTTAATGCCAAACACGTAACAGAGACAATTTAATGTCAAAGCCCACAAAATATGTGACACAAAATACATAAACGACACATTTAAACGATATTAAATATAGACAATACATATACAAACATCAAGCACACCCATATATATACATATATATATATGTATATATCTGCATATATATACATATAAAATACATATATATATATATATATATATATATATATATATATATATAGATAGATGTATATATATGTATCCCATTTTTCATATTTCACATCCCATATTCACGTCTCTGGATGAATGGCACATAAATGATGTCTTTTTTTGTGGCGTGAAGACAGGTGAACTATAATAAAAGATTAGAAAAATATCAAATGGCAAAATGTCTGCAGACATTCATATTTTATGAATTCAAAGTGAAAAAGTGCAAAAGTCAAGAATCTATGCATATATCGTAAGCTTGTAGATATGTCAGAGACATCAAGGTATATATGTATGCGTGTAATACAATAGATGTACCATCAACTAACTGTGTTTTAAAAAATGAAAACATTCTTGCAAACCGTAGGTATAAATAATAAAAAATTAATAAGAAAATATTGCGTCGCGTATTTTCGAGTGAATTTTAGACACGCAACACATGCTAAGCGGACTTTTGTTGAGTGGAACAATTTAAACCTCTTTATGGACTTTTTATACCCATCACCGAAGGATGAGAGGTATATGCATTTTGTTAAAACGTTTGCAATGCCCAGAAGAAAACATCAGAGACCCCACAAAGTATATATATTCTTGATCAGCTCAAATTCTAAATCGATTTAAACATGTCCGTCCGTCCGACTATGTAATGTCGTTTTCCTGACCGCAAAAATAAAGTTATCGACTTAAACTTTAGCAGCAACATTGGAAGTTCTTGTACGCAGGTTGGTATGGAAAATGGGCTAAATCGGTCGAACGACAAGTCCACAGCACCGCGTACACTGAGAACAAATCTGTTTTTAAAAGGAATTAAAAGTTTTTTTTTGCTCATTACTCATAAACTATAGCAAATAAATGTACAAAAATTTGAACGCATATTTTATGAGCGATGCTGTAGCATTTGTGTAAAAAAATTGACTACGCCTTCTCAATATTATAGTGTATCGAAATTTAATTGTTTCTTTAATACCTTTATATTGCACAGAAACAAGGTTCAAAAACCCTATAAACTTACAAATTTTTGGACAGTTTCAAATTTGGAATGTACCTAAACATGAGCGACTGTTCGTCTCTCCATCTGTCTGCTTGCGCAACTTTGTAGAACTTGTAATAAACATTCTCCCGTTAGCGAAAATGAAGATATCGCCTACAAATTTGCAAAAGAATTTGGAATTGACCTAAACTTTTCAAAGGACACGCCTACAACGTTTGCACATCTATGTAACAAAAACTGTGAACATCTTGACTTTCCATGTTTTTTGCTTGTTACTCAAAAAGTACAACATGAAAATAGAAAAAATCAACCGCGCCCACCCGATGTTATAGAGTATGAAAATTTAATCCTTTTTCCTTTTTTTCGGATCACGGCGATGGGTATGAACGATTCGATCACGACCGAATATAATTTTCTTACTATTTTGCTTTGTATGTAATAATCAACAAGCGAATTAGCTTAAAAAAAAATACACCGAAAGCGATTAAGCAGAAAAGCGATAAAATACTAAACCAAATTATGATAAATAAAAACTCAGATTAATTATTATTGATATTCGAAGAGCAAAAAATACATTTATTGTTCATAATAAAATTTATCATTTATTCTTGGTTTATGATCCTTTAAACCATATAATTGCTAATTAATTGCAGGCGTTATAATTTCGTAAAAAATGGCCGATAATTTAAATCTCCTGCCACATAAGTGTGTGCGCACTTCCTTATCCTTTACAAACCCTACCACATTGCGAATGTATATGTAAATAAATCAATTCATTTTCATGTTATTAAATATTAAAATTAATGTATTTGCATACAAATGTACATCACATAATAACCGGTAAACAGTATATTGCACAATATATGTTGTGTTCGAAACAGATAATTATACAGAGACTTGCACTTCCATTTCATAAAAGGTAGGCCAGTATAATAAATAGGACCATCAAATAATGGCTTCTTCTCGCGAGCTACATTTTATTAGGATAGGGGTTGATTTCCATTTCGATGGAAAAGGTTTTGTATGCATATATTTTATATGAAAGTAAGTCTTAAAGCATGGCTCTTCCCATACCCTTAGAATTGCTAGTAAAAGTTTCGTTTGACTAATTAGGCTTCTTACATAGTACAAGAGGCCTTTAACCAACTTTCACTTTATACAAGATATTTTTTCCGTCTAGAAGTACTGTTAGCATTTTGTTTTCTTGTCCGAATTGCCTTTAATTTTATATGACCTCAGTTAGAATTACTTCACTTATGTAGCGGTTCTTCTTAACCGGTGTATAAACTTAAGGCTTTCCAGGAGGTCTGTTTCCCAGAAATTTATAGAATAAAAATACTTGGATCTTCGAGCTTGCTGTTACAATGATTAAGTTCATTTATTTGTAGGAAGGTTGGTTTACAAACGAGAAATGTCCTTATCATTTAAGGCTGGAAGAAACCAAAAACCAGCATAGCGAGTGAAAATGTTATGGTTTTGTTCCTGAAAGCAAACACTTTGTGTTACGACAGCTAGTCACAAGAAAGTATTCGCGGCCCTAACCCGCCACATTCTACACCCTATTCGTGTAGTCCCATAGAGAAGATTAATACCAGGGCCCTAATCCTGTGGTCCTACCAGTCATTCAGGGATAACTGCTAAGCTAAGCCAAGTATCTGCTATCAGTGGACTCGAATAATCGGACCTAGCGGCTAAGCTAAGCCAGCTAATCCTACTTGTCCTTTCGGTGTTTCACGTCCTATATTCTTGCAACCTAAAGGGAAAGGAGATCGTGTTATTATTATATAGACTTATTTTAACTATTTTCTTACATTATACTTGCAATCTTAAGGTCTTCCATTGCGCTGATTGAGAATTTAATTCTCAAAACAATTTTGATCAAATCTGATAAGAAAATGAGATTTTTTGCTTTGATAATACAAAGTTAAGTTAAAGTAAACTCTTCTTGAATGCACTTAAATGCAAATTGTTTCCTAGAACTGGCCAAAGAACCAAACAAAGGAAACTTGAACTACAGTTATTTAGAATGACCCATACCTAGCTTAACCTGCACATAAATAATCCACGCAAATGTTTTTTTAACACTCATCAATCTCTTCAATATTTATTGTGTAATTGGCTCAGTTCAATCATATATTTTCTTTCCCTTTTTTTTTTTCTTATTTTATTTACTTATTCTTTGTATTTATTCTCTTTTATCTCTAAGCTTACGTATGTGAATTCTATTTACATACACAAGAGTCTTATGAATTTACTCACATACGTATATTTATCATAGATTCAATATTTGTTTTATTTACATATACTTCAGCTCTGTGAAGTAAAATAAAACTTTCTAACGTACAAATGCATACGGTTTTCAAACTATATCCAGTTATTGTACACAAAATACGTACACAGACATATACGTGCATGTAATGGGAAGTCTAAAAACTTTTAAGCTTTTTGAGTTAGACTTCGCTGACGTAACTCTATGTCAGAAATATCGATGAAGATTGAAATAAAAGAAAGATCTGGGCAATCGTTAAGGATCTTTGCGAACAAGCCCTGACGCAGCCAAGCTGGAAGCAGCCTGATGCACAGTAAAATTTTAATCGTACCACGAATTGTTTGGTTGCTTGACTGCAGTTTATAGATGTTGAACTTTTGGCAACCCGATAAGGAAAGGATTCAAAATATATTCTCCTTAAGACTCAAAATCTACTCAAAAAGATACAAAGGATAGAACAAAGTTAACACGCACACACATATTTGTCACAAGCGCTAGCATACTTATGTACTTTGATTTATTGATTTTACATTGAAATGTTAACACCTCGTGCCAGTGCGTTGCGAGTAGGGGTCATGTAAAGAAAAATATTTAAGTGAGGGAAACCCAAATAACAACAAAACAAAATCGAAGTACTCTTTTCAATTCCCAAACTCTTCAATCGAAACAAGAATGCTTACATACAACCGCGTAAGCGTGGAAAAAAGTGTAGTTTTCTATTTCTTTACAAAGTTCTTTTTTCTGGCATTTGTAACAGATTTGTGGCAATGGGAAAATAAAGTTCCTAAAGTTACGTAAAATGTAAATTTTAAAACACTACATAAAGCACATCACCGTCACATACTTACCTTTGAATGAAACTCGATATGACCTTGAAGTTATTCGGTATTATTATGATTTCTTTTTAATCAGAAATATGAAAAGTATTTCTTTTTTACTGTATTTGGCGTGAACTCCTCATAGGCTTGCATAAGCGAAAAGTAATCACTTTTCATAAATCTAATATTCAACTTTCCACTTTACGTCTTCGGTCTTCGATGTTTTTTAAAAATTATTTTAATTTTTTAGATTTGGTAAGCGTTTCGGCAAAACTTTTTTCTTTACTTTTACACCACTTGCGGTTGCAGGGTATGTAAGTATATGAGCTTTGTGGATGCATAAAAGCATAGAATGAAATAGAGCCACCTTTTACTACATCGATTTAAGCTTGTCTGTCTCTCTGTCCATGGGATGTTGTTTTATGCATTTTCGTGTTTCACATATAGATCGCGATACCGACTTTTTTTTTTGTCTCAAGGACGAACTCTGCTGGACGTGTTTCAAACTTGATCACTTTTTCGTTCACTTCTAGTCGCGTTATGAAAAGCTAAGCGAATTTAAGCGAAGTGGTGCTGGGCACTTAATGGTTGCTCATGATGGACTATAATAGACCAAAATATTTTCACTCATTTTTACATATAATTTCTTTTTATCCTAAAATTTCAGCTTCTCACCAAACACCATACCGATAAAGAGGAGATCGAATCTTGCTTAAAACGATTTGAATCTTACGCTTATTAGAAATGGAGTGCGAAAAACCTTTGAATTTTCATTTATACGTTTTTAGTGTAAGCCTAGTTATTGTACACTTTTTTCTTGTTTTTTTTTTT
>CCAG010021817.1:0-67872 GCA_001077435.1 Glossina morsitans morsitans | reverse complement strand
TACGGCCCGCCGTTAAATACCCTATGTAACGCAGTCAGCTTTATAATGACTGTTCAAAATGAGACCTTATAAGGGAAGTGTGCCGATCCTAACCATTTTCAATAGCGCTCATCCTTGGGCCAAAAGAAGTCGGATTATCAAATTTGTATAAATACAATGTGTACACAGACAGTCAGAGGGACGGCCAGACGAGCTTAAATCGATTCGGAAATAGCTCTGAGGCTAATAAAAGGTTCATCTATCTGAAGTGCTCGCGACTGCTTCATGCGTTCGTACAAATTTACAATTTACAATGAAATGTTAAAATATATCCGCTTCTTCTCTTTATAAGTGGCTTCATACGTTTTTATGTTTAATTCAATCGTTTTTTCTTTGTTCGTTATTTAATTTTTCTCAGAGGCTCCCATACTTTCGATTATAAAATACTTACGAATTATTTGTTCTTAGCTCATAATCTGAATTATATTAAATCATAATCTTAGAGAGCGAAAGCTGATATTACTCCTTAATAAATCGTACTCTAAACTAAAGTACATCGGTTTAAAATTTAAGTTAAAAAACCATTGTTATCTTACAATCATCTAACAACCTACGTAATATTGTTGGAAAAAATTGAAAATTATCGTCAGTTGCTTTACGTTTTTGGAATTGGTTTCCAACTATAATCCTGCTACGTACTTATTGTCTTTTGTGGTAGCAGATGTTCAATTTCCCCCAAAAACTCTCTAATCTCTTATGCCAACAAAAGCTTGTGAAATATAAAGAGAAAATCCAAACAGTTCCCATTTTTTAAATACGACTTTTGTTTTTAGCTCAAAAACATATATCACGGACTTACTTTAAGTATTCTTAAATATTGAAGTAGTTTTGGGGAACACTTAAATGAATGCTACATGCATTAGCAGCAAGTTTTGTCGATGATGTCATTCTTATAGTAAAATTATCGATAGATGTAGCTACGTTTTCCGGTTTACCATTGAAAATAACGACGACCTTTTTCCATGGTTTAAGAAAGAAATCTTTTTTATTATACCCCTTACTATATAAGGGTTTATTAAATTTGTGCGGATGTACGCAACACACAAAAGCACTTGAGATAGACCCATTTTCTGATCAACATACAGTTCGAAATTTTCAAAACATTTTGATCAAACTTGGTACATTGCTATGTTTTGGCTCAACGATAAACACTATTGAAAAAGGTTCGAATCGGATTACTTTTTCGACCACTTTTAACAGAACAGCTTATTCCGAAAAGTCGGAAAACCGTAGGATCATGCAGGGTATTTAATTACGGGCTATGCCCCATTACAGTGTTTTTAGTTGTTTGTTTGTGTACTTTGCATTCAACATAATGGGAATATAAAAATGTTCTGAACGAAGATCAAGTAATGAAGTAAATTATATGGCGAAATTTTAATTATCCTTAAGTAGCATTTGAATGAATTAAATTAAGTAGTTTTTGAAAATGTGATGTTTCTTTCATTTTTTCGCTATATTTTTCTACATTCATTTTTAACAATTTTTATCGTTTTTTTTTTCTTACGTTATCTCTACTCCTTTTTGTTCCCTTAGTTAAATTAATGACATAACGAAAATCTCACAGCAGACGCTTATATATATAATACATTTAATATATATGGTATATAAAAAGAAGTCATAAAAAATGTTTATGGTTAAGTTTTACATTTTAATGCTCAGCTGAGCTGGAACTCAACGCCACTTCAGAGTTATTCAGCTATTGTTACGAAAGGGAATAGTGGCAGTGACAGTAGAATTGGTAAATCAATATTATGACTATAGGAGATTTTTTTTTGCCATTTTTTCCTTTTTATGAAGCATTATAAACAATTTCCTGATGACATAAGTGACACGTATTTATGACTCATTATAATTTCGCATTCATTGCCAATTGATTGTCAATCAACTCAATTGAATTCATTTTATGGCTTATGTACGTTTCTATGCCATTTTATGCGGTATTGCTTCACGTATTCCGTGCTTCTAGGAAATCAATAAAAAATAAAAAAAAAAAAAATAAAAGCGAGAGAGAAAAATAAAAGGAAAAGAACCAAAGTGCAAAGAATATAAGAACGGGATACAATAATTGTTTGCATTCAACATCAATTGCTGACAATCAATTGCATGTTGAAGCCACTTGTTGGTCGGTCAGCTGGTTGCTTGGTTGGTTGGCTGGCTGGTTGGTTGGTTGGTTGGGTGGTTGTTTGGCTGATTGCTTGCAATAGTAA
Source organism: Glossina morsitans morsitans (assembly GCA_001077435.1). Classification (NCBI taxonomy): domain Eukaryota; kingdom Metazoa; phylum Arthropoda; class Insecta; order Diptera; family Glossinidae; genus Glossina; species Glossina morsitans. The sequence goes on along the minus strand of CCAG010021817.1, from coordinate 65,623 downwards.
TAAAGATACGGTTGTTATGTTAAAAAGAGGAAACACAGTATGGGAAAAGTACAGCCGAAGTAATTCAAAGAATAATTGCACTAAGAACGCAATATAAAAAAACAACTTTTGTTACAAATTGTATGAAAATCTTTTAAGGATGAGAATAAGTATTTTATGCAATTTAAATTGCAATTTAAAAGTTTTGCACATCAAGAGCTTTTTATTAAAATTTAATCAAGTGCAAAGAGTTAAGCGAATAAAAGGCAAAAATTTCCTTCTTTTATTAGTAAGACATACTCTCGTCAGCTTTAATAGAAATGAAGGTCTTCTAGTCTTAATGCAGGCAATCATTTAATCACTTTATCAAAGCATCATAAGAAACTTTTTCATGGAATTTTCTAATCCCTATGCAAAGATTAAACTCAAGGATATCTACAATAAATTAAAGCTTATTTTTCTTCTAATAATAATAAATTCTACGAAAATATTTGCTTACATAAATTTTAAGAATTACTTACTTGTACGAAAAAGAACAAAAATAATAATATACAGTTTAAGCCGAATTTGTTGATATCTTGTTGATAGCTAGTAAAACAAAAAATGCCTTCTTAAGAACACAAGTACAAGGTGCTAGGTAGGCCTCGGCATTATTTGCTGAATAATTTCAAAATAATATTTACCAGTTAACTGTCAAAAAGGCTACCAACATATGGTGGCTGCATGCATTATAAATACTTGGTTTAAGTAAGTGCTTGTGAAACATCGCTAGAGAAAAAATATTCATTCACTCCGGCTGCATTAAGCTGGAAAAGAATCGAAGACGTCCAGTCAACTTCGATTGAAAAGAAAAGACTTGGCCACGGCTCGAATGACTTATGAGATAACGTGCCAACTGTTGCATCCACGTGCTAGCTTATGTAAATATGTATGTTTTAATACATATTAAGTCCTAGGTATCAATTTTATGTACACAAATAAGAACAAGAATGAATAAAGTTACGAAGACAATACTAAGTATCGATCAAACTTGGATCTACTACAAACCGCCATAATCCCGAAATTCGATTTGCGAATAACGGTCTCCAACAAGTCGAGCGAATCAAAATTACTTTCAAAAATATTATGGTTACTACGTTCTAAAGGGGTGGAAGTGGTGTTAGGAACCTTAGGAATCTTTTCTTCATTTTTCCATCGCCCGTGAAAATATAGCAAATTAACACTCTTTGACATGATAACTAAGCGTATTAATTGAAAAAAAAAAAAACGCCTTTGAAACATTTGCCTAACAATGAAATGAAAATTTTTTTAGACAAAATATTCTATAGGTTAAGATGTTCGTTAAGAGCAAGCTGGTGTGTGAATATATTTAAGTAGTTTTTTGCGTTAAGCTGACTTTGAAACATTATTTAATGAAGATATAAAGAGGATTTGAATGGATGGATGGGTGGATTGACATGACAGAATTGATTCCATTATTTTTTTTTGCATGTTGCCGACATAATCGCCGATGTGTATTACCATTTGGTAAATTTAATATACCCTTTGTAATGGCTATAAAAATTTATTGTCATGTTTAGGTGATAAATTTTGAAAAATGTACTAAACGCGCTTTCTTCTTATCTTTACTCTTGTGCTATATACTTTGTGCTGACAATGACGACTAAATCTCTTAAATAGCATTTGCATTAAGAAGAAGCAAACAAGAAAATGAAAACGATACCGTCGAGAGTTGTTAACAAATATTTAAGTTGTTTAGCAAATTGCTTAAAATGCATAGGATAACATTTTGCTTAAACGCATACAATAATATTAAGTACGTAAGAAGACGTAACGATAAGTAAGGATATGCATATCCTTAGGATATATAATACAGTATACTAAGTATAAAGCCGTTAACTGTAATACTGTTAAAAGCATTCCACTAGTGTGTACGATATATAAATTTTTCATCTCGTGTGAGACGTGTCAGAAGAAAATTTTTTATTTACAGTCTCTTAGAGAATTGATTACATACATTTATATGAACATACGCTGTGTGTGTGTGTGTGTGTGTGTGTGTGTGTGTGTGTGTGTGTGTGTGTGTGTGTGTGTGTCTAGGCATTTTATTCGTGCTGATCAATCCAAAATTGAGAGCTTAGCAGTTTTTTCAACACATTAGCAAGCAAATTATGACAAAGGCACTCCGAATACTCCGAAATACCGTGTTATACTGAACTTTTTCCGAAATTATTTTCTTTCATTCGCTAACTTTGAATCTGAGTTAGATAAGCCGCAAATATTGTTCTGAAAATATGAAACTTACCATTTCTATCTCTGTGCGCCTTATTTGTAACGAGGTCTAGAACTAGTCATGTATACTTAAAAGTATAAAAATAAATGATAAAAAATCTGAAATCAATTTAAAAAATCATTTTTCTGTAACCCTTTAAGCGGTCGTTGTGAGACAAGTGCACCTTTCCGGCAAAATTTAAATGTTCTTGAATAAATTGTTGTTGTTGCATAAAGCACATGTGTGCGTGTTGGTGTGTGTGCTTGTCTTATAAATTAAATTTTTAAACTGTCAATAGAAGAAAACTTTAACTTAATCATCATCAACATCGACGATGTAAAGCTAATGTTGAACATCATTGCAAACAGCGCCGACTAACTACAAAAGCTGTTAATATTTGTAATCATGAACATCATCATCGGGGAAGCAGTGAGACATGCTGTTTCACATGCACGTCGTTATCTCATCCAATGCCTGTGGTTTGTAGACTCTAAGTGCCTCCTTAATAATATAACAACTTATTTACTCTCCTTTATATAGTTTAGTTTTTGAATTTTCTTTTTTGTTTTTCAAGTGAAAATATTTGAAGAGTTTGCTCGCATCGCATAATCTAAAAGATTGTAAGCGGATACTCATTAATGTGCTTTTTCCAATATTTTCTTTTCTCTGTTGTTTAGACGAGAGTGAAACTAAGGTAAAGCGTAGCTTTAAATAAACAAGAAACTAAACCTTGAAAATAAACTAATCTTTAGCGTTCCCTTGAATGGCATTATCATCTGACCTGATCATGAGATCGCTTAGTTTTCAATCAGTTACGTTCATCTTAGAAGACGGCTATCGTGACTATCGGTTAGATCAAATATAGTTGGCACTCGATCAGGTCTACATGCACTGAAAGTGGATTCCATATAGACAGTATTTTGAGTTGCAACGCCTCTGTCCCTACGAAGAAGACCAACAGCAATTCCCACTCTGTAGCTCTTTTAAGTCTATTTATATATTTTGATACCAGTTAATCAAAAATCCTTGAGTTGTTTGAGCGTCACTTGCCTCTGCCGCTGCATTAACTATGAGGCAAAGGATGAGTGCCTAAACAGCTCGATTCTATCCAGTCCTTACAGTCCATTCAAATCGACCGAAATTAACGACTGGTTAAAATGGCTATGGCGTGATCTTTTCTCCAATTGAACTGACGACATAGCACAAGTATACTGTACGTCTGCTTACCAGTGAAAAAATTGAATAAAAAAAATGCAGATCTACCGTTAATTACCTCCACTTTACTCCGTATCCCTCTGTAAAGCTATTGAATTTTCTCCTTATCATGAGTCATGGCTATATTTGATGGGGAAAAACATTACGTTTCTATTGTCGGCTGATATGATCTATTCTTAGAGCATATTGCGGGACTTATTTTTCTACCCTACGCCACTTGTGGTACGCGGGTAAGCTTGTGCAACACCCAGGAGAGTTTGAAATAGACCCAACTTCTATTATACCGATAAATTCAGAACTGTCGATCAAAGTCTGTCTGTCCGTCTGTCTGTCTTGTTTTCTTGTCTTGAACGTATAGGCTACAACATTTTGACATATTTTAGTGAACCTGTTTTGGTCCAAGGACAAGCGCTATTGAAAATGGTTCGGATAGAATCACATTTTCGACTATTTGGTGTAGAGTATTTAAAGTTGGTTCTTGCCACACCATAGTGTTTTTAGTTGTTTGCGTTTTCAATAATCATGGGTGGAACTACACACATCGTTTCAGCATTTGTTACAGTTTTAATACTAGTTTTCATTTTTAGTTCTTAATGAAAATATTGCTCAATTTATCTTTAAGACACCTTCAGCCTGTTATTCGTCCCTAAAGTTGAAAATTCCAAATTCATGTCACTCGGTGCAGTCATTCATGTAATCGCAACTTACAAATTTCAGAAAAGGTGAAAAAAACTGCATTAAAAATTAGCTGCGAAGATATATTTATATATATATATAAAGTGGGAGATAGGATTATACTAGATTTGTCGTTCCTTTGTAATGCTTGGAAGTACATTTCGGAGATATCATAGGATGCATATAAATTTTTTTGATGCGTGTAATATCCTGAGTCTGTCGGTAAGTCCTCTGTTTGTCCGGTGCCTGTGTTCTAAATGAACTCTGTCTATATCTCTGTCTATATATATGTCGTTATCAGTCTGTCGGCTAATTGCTATCTGCCTGTCGTATGTCTTTTTGTCTGCTTCCCGTCTGGCGCCTATCCTCCTAACTTTCCTCTGCGTGCCCGTCACCCATTCGTCACATATCTGTCGTCTATCTGTGACTCATCTGTGGAGGACATATCTGCCTCCTGTTTGCCACCTGTTATGTTTATGATCTCTCTCGTCCGTTTTCTCATTTACAGATCATAAAAGTTATTTATTTAAAAGCTTGCGCACATTTTTCTTTGGAACAAAGTTCATTGTACGAATCGTTGATTTCGAGCAATTGACATGACTATCTTAATAATAATTGATAATTTATAGGTCCGTGACAATGAATATAAAGGAATGGCCGTAAACTTTATATGGTTTCCTTACTTGATTTGGTTTAAGTTGAGTGACTCTTTAAGAACATAATACCACTCGGAGCTCAAAAAGGAATTCTGTGAAGACATTGAGCACAAGGAGTCTGTGTCAGCTGTGATGAAAAAAATCATAAAGTTCCACAAACGTGTGGCAAACAATTGCCCGCTTATAAAGTTGAAAAATTATATAACAACCCATTGGGAACTTTTAAGCCACAATTAAGCAAAAACAGTGGCTTCAATTCGAACAATATTACGAATGCATTATTACTGTCTATCGGAATACTTTTAGTGCTTGCCTTCTGTTTATTGATATACCATACTTCTGCTCCCCACGCTTTCTTTAGAAACTTATGGACTTATAGTTAACTTCTAAAAGCAAAAAATATTGTGAATTTTATTAAGCACTTTGTCATATCAATCAATAGCTTGAATTCGCGTAAAATAAAGCGTAACATTTTCTAATTGAAAACGAATTTTTTTTAGAGAACAAATAAATATATTTTTTAGAGTTTGAAAAATGTTAACTTTAAAGCTTTCATACGGTAGATTGACTTTCGATTTAATTATTTACATCTAAAGTACATACTTTACACTTAGTAAGTAAGTACAAATGATTCGATTTATAGGTTTCTTATTTGCTTTACTTATCCTTTTTGTTCACTTTCTAATGCTCAAATCAACAATATTTACGATCCATTAAACATTTGCATATTGAATGAAGACAAAGTGTCCCAAGCATTAAAACAAGAAATAATTCACTCTATCTTTGATGAGAGTAAATACTTTTCTCATTTCACCGAATGGTGAAAATATTAAATTAACCTTTTTTACGTTTCTTCTCTTGTATCCCATTACACATTTTCAAGTGCAATCACATTTCTTATGGCCAATTAAATGCTATAGAGACGAAATAAATGAAAGGTACAAAGGTATTCTGTTGAATGTATTCTATTCAAGGGAAATAAACGAAGACATAAGAAAAGAAATTCTTCTTTAGGAATTTTTTTTTAAAAATATTTGAAAAGAATTTTATTAATATTTAATAAATGAAAAATGCAATAATAATAAGTCAATAAAACATTCTATAACTACAGTGGGCAGAAATAAGCATACATTACGAGCTTGAACATTTGAATGCCACCGTCATGCATAATCTATAAATACTTATATATATTACATATGAAATACGTATACCTGTATTGTAAGCAAACGTATTGTATTGTATTAAAGAAAAAAAGATTTAAGAATTAAAGAAAAAAAACAGGTAAGAACATTAAGACCCACCTTTAGAAAGCCTACACCACTTCACCCATTATTAAAAAATCGACCCATTACTTTTATGCAAAGACATATACATCGTACATGACATATCCCGCATATTGTAGGATAGCCAAAGCACCACATGACCTGATCCAAATTTATCGAACTTCATTTACTTCCCAAAAATTTTGCTATTTTCACATTCCGACATAGAAAACTAGAAATTATACTCTCTCTCCATGTAAGGGCTTGCTTTTGATGATGATGAACTCTTATGTATGTTAGGATCGAAATAATAGAACTATGTGGTGCAACTTCCGCATTGTTAATTTTTTGGTTTAAGTCCCTACTACGGAACAATTTTCATCATAAAATATTAAAAATTAAAAATTTTTTGAAGACCTTAGAATTTATTGAAAATCTTATATGAATTGGGGTCCAACAAAAAGACTCATATTGTTCAAATTTTCTCCCCTTAGTTATTATTTCAAATTACTATAATGAACAAATATTCATTATAAACCATTAACAGTTAAGCTTTTCGACGTATAAATGTTTGCATTTCCTGAGAATTCTTGTATCCAGTGGTATGCAATAAATAGACCTTTCACCAAATAAATATTCACTTTTTAAACGTATGAGAGAGGATTCAAAAATTTCCGCAGCCGGTCCAAAGCTTTTAGACCAATTTAGAATTGCGGGATATTATTATTTGCCACTGTTGTCGCCAAATTTTTAAAATAAAAATATTTTCCCATATAACGACTTTTTAAAATAGGGCTTTATATGAGAAATGGTCGAAAAAGTGGACCGATCCAAATAATTTTCTATAACGTTCGTCCTTGAGTCAAAACACACCAGTGTACAAAATTTCATGAATACATCTCAAAAATTACGCACTGTAGCTTGGACACAAACTTGGATGGACAGACATCAGACGGCCAGAGGGAAAAACACGCTTATCATTCATTTTCTAAATCGACGGGTATAATAAAAAGTGGGTCTATGTTAAGCCTTTCTGCTTGTTACATGTGTCCGTACAAGTTCAATATACCCTGTACCACAAGTGGCATAGGATATAAAAGAAAAGTGGAAAAAAGAATTTATTTTCATATCTACTAAAACCGAATAGAAGAAAAATATTTATCAATAGCAGTATACTGTGCGGTATGCAATATTACGAGTATACCTTGTACGAGGATAACGGAATAAGTGCTTGTATACGCACAAGACGAAACATTTCAACTTATCGCTCAATTATACTCCATTAGGGCCTTTAGTTAAGTCATCGAAGCTCTATAAAGTCAATGGATTTGTGAAAGCTTAAAACGGTAGAATTTGAACATGAAACCAAGCGAAATATTTCGCTTGGTTTTCGTATTTCGCTAAGTCACACTAAGAGAGAAAACAACAGCTTGTCTACACTTGAGAATGAGTGCATACTTATCGAATTGCACTCGTATGTTTGTTGTTTTTCTTCATTTGCTTGTTCCTACCCTCGTAAAGAATTGACAAGCATATGTTTAGAGGTCGGGTAGTCAATAACTAGTAATATAGTGTGCTTGTTATCTTTTAACGACTTACAAAATGCTAATGCTGCCACTACTCTCATGCAATATATTGCAGATATATACATACATATATATATATATAACATTGCGTACGGAATAGAGCTTAACCCCTTAACATGGGTAAACAAGTGATTTCATGAACATTATTGAAAGTAAATGCTTTCCCTTATTTTTCTTCTTCTTCCTTTGTTTCTTTCCTCTTGCAGTCTCCATCTAACCTTTCTACGGCTTATTGTTAGTGCGTGTATATGTACGTATGTGTGTATAAGTTGCCATATTTTCATACATTCGCATGCATTGGCATAAATCCTTTTCTTTTGATAGGATACATAAAAAAATAATTGAAATTTATATTTAGTAACTAGAGAAGAACGAGTGAGCGAATTCGTAGGTTGAAAAGTTTCTTAGGTTAAAAGCTATGTATAATGTATGTAGTGTATGTAGATTCTCAAATTATAAGGAAAAATTGATTCGCTTTATAAGAAGAAAATCGAAGAAACTTACGTCCTATCAAAGAGTTTCTAATTTTAACAAAAGGAATTTACATGCATTTGTGTGGAAAAGTACGAGTTAAAATGGAAACTGCAATAGGTCTTTTCCTCTCTTTACAGAAAAAAAATTTTTTTTATATTTTGCTATTATGTTACTTTTTTCTACCCAACAGCACTTAAGTACTGAATACAATGAATACATCTTCATTGTGCAGCATCCACTTAAACGTCAAAGTACTATATGATTTGATGACATGTTGTTTATATGTAGCATTGCAATGTCGGAGTAAAATCTATACAGAGAAACTATTTTGCATGATGCATAATGTAAATGCGAATGCGTTCTTTGTCTTTGTTTGGATACGTTTCTGCGGATGAGTTTGTAAAAAACGGAAAGACTTTAGAGAGACCTATCTTTTGTCATGCCGGTCGATGTAAGATAATTTTTGAGATGTTCTGGCGAAATTTAGTAGCAAAATGCGGTTTGACCTAAGGACTATTTGCTATTGAAAATGGATTGGGCCGTTGACCACATATTCACTCACCAAATCTTTGTACTGGTATCTTATGATAAAAACGCATGACATATTATAAATTCTTGGCCAAAAAATAAACTTTAACATATTTGGACCACGGCGTTCCAGATTTTGAGGGTCCTTCCAAATTCGGATTCCTCTGAAAAGTAACAAACATTATAAAAAATTGTGTATACCTTTGTTTTCAAGTTCAATTAATTTTTCATTTCTATCAATTAAAAAAACAATTGTAAAACGAAAAAAAGAATATATCTAAAAAACACCTTGGAAATTATAAACAAAACGAAATCGCAAACAAAAACATGTTATAATAACACAACAAGTATTTCGATCTACACCTTTAAAGTGTTACAAAAAGAGAAACACTTTACATGTAAATTATTTGTACGTTACACTTGTGTAACAAACTCAAAGTTAATAAAGGGTTACCACTGCAGCACCACTCCACTAGTTTATTATGTTAGCAATTGTTTCATGTTTTTCGCGGCTCACTTGCAATTCAATCAAACAGCATGCACTTGATAGTAAAATTTCATAAATAACCCTACAATAAATTGAAAGCAAATTGAAAGTAAGAATCATTACAAGGTGGAGATCCCCACAGCACTTATTTTCTATAAACTTTTATAACATTACCGAAGCGTGGATAAAGCTAGATGTTTCTCTTTAATACTACGAAAGTGTTGGTTCCACCAAAACATGTCTGCTCATCCGTCTGTCTGCTGTTGAAAACATTTCTAATTCAAAGCTGCATTCAAGATTTAAAAAATTTTTTTATCTGCCTGCAACAGTCGTAACGTACAACTTATTCCGAACGTATGATATTCGTCGTTAATGTATTATAGATCAAGGGAATCTGCTATTAAACGCAAAAATTCATCTCACTAATCAATTTTTGTTTCTTTTCAAATGTGAGCAATCACGCAGGCTATGTCCCTTGTACCCGTAATTCTGTGATGATCAGAAAGAAGCGGGGGAAACGAAACAGAAAGACATTGAAAGTGGCTGCATCTTTGCGAATATGTACCCAAAAAAGGAATTTTAAGATATCTCTCTCTGTCTCTGTCTGTCTGTCTGTCTCTCTCTCTCCCTCTCCGTCTCTTCCACTCTCTCACTCTCTCTCTCTATCTCTCTCTCTCTCCCTCTCTCTGTCTCTCTCTCTCTCTCTCTCTCTATATTTCCGAAACTCGAAGATGAATATACCTTTTTTACCGCCTTTTTAGGGAAACAGGGAATAGGACAAAAAGCTACGCAAACTTGAATCGAAGTAGTGATAATCTGCATAATTCCAGAAAGACATCTTGTACATGCGACTGACCGTCCTTCTGTCGATGTAATGTTAGCGCAAAAATTTTTCTTTGATTTATACAAATCATGTTTCGATTACAAAGGGCTCTTAACTGGCAACACGTGCAATGAATTCCAGGGACACAACGAAAATTACAAAACATTTGCTTTTATAACGGATTACTATAGATATGATTTTTATAACTTATTAATTATATAATGCGCGTCATAAATCCAATTAGAAACTTGTTTCTTTCTCCATCAAACTCAAACTATTGATCACAGTTGTAACAACAATTTTTGCATTTAAATAAAAATTTTACATTATTGAAGTAAAACGACCAAAAGAACCAAAGAGCACCAAAAAGTGGTTTGTTATATCAAATGAACCAAAAATTGCAGTTCTCTGATAACTGAAAGTATAGGTCTGGACAGATAAACAATATTTTCATTGCAATAAACTACATTTAACTCGTTTGGGAATAGAAAATGAAAAGAATATCAGAATATTTTATAGTTAAAACTTCACAACTTGCAAACTTTGTATCTAATTAAAAAGGAAATAAAAATAAGGAAAGAAACAATTTTATTTCCATCCCTTAAAACACAGTATACGTAAACTCGATAATTGTAACTACGCTTAAATAATAGTGGACGTGTCATTTAGGATTTGTCAAACAGGATTTGTTTCCGTTTTTAGAAATATTTTTTGTTTTCATATGGCAAATTACTCAGAAGATGTCACCTACAGGTCTAACACAACGGCGGTCGACAAGAAGTGGGGAGAAAGAAAGTGATAGGGAATGGCCAAGTGGGTGTGTGGGCAATCGATAACTATTACGTCAAGAACTCTGCTAACCGAGTAGGCAAGGCGTTGCGACTAACAACTCGAAGACCGCGGCAGCGTTTTCAATACAGGCGAGCATATGATCTTAGTTACTCTGCACCCTCTAAATCCATACCTTGTAAATTTATTTACAAAATATATAGAAAGTAAATAAAAAAATAGTTCATTTGTGTATGTGACCACGATGAAGAAGCAATTAACTCAGAATACTATACCGCTATTTATTTGATCTCTAAAGCATAGCTCGGAGCGCAACACATCTCAGTGCACATACAATTTACATTGATCGTCCAGTAAATCATGTAGCAATTACTTAAAAGTTATAAACTTCGGACACTGTTCGTTTACTTTGGCGATCATTGGACATACTTTCTCCGGCGTTTATCAAATTTTGCTCTTATCATTCATTATATATTCATTACGACTTTAAGAATTCATCAGATGATCCTGCAACTTGAACTAAGCCAAGACTGAGTTCTCTTTTGCTCAAAAGCATATACAAGTTATTAAGTTTCCTACATGTACACGTGGGTGTGACAAATGAGATAATAAAACTAATATATTCTCTGCATCATCAATATGATAATTTAGCATATGAGGAAGAGAACAATGCTCTCAGATATATTTTAATTGAAATTTATAACACACACCAAGCTTATGCATGAAGAAGAGATGAATTTCATTGTGTATCAAATTGTAATACATGACGTATGAGTGCCTTCCATTATATACAATAAACTTGAACAGGTAACGAACAACGTTTTAATAACTTTTTCAAAAATACAAACAATTGCATAAGTGATTTGAATTTTAAATAGTTAACACAATATGACCAGGAAGAGCCACGGGGGACATTGGTGGTGAGGTTGTTTTTTCAAAACATTTTTAAAATTGTGCAAAATTTTAACTTCATTCAATTTGGTGAGGGTTATGTGAAAATTTACTTTTACTTTTACTGAATGTAAAAATAATTGTTTAGATTTTGATATAATTAATTCATTTTAATTTTTTTTTTTTTTCGTTCTTTATTTCTTTGTCCGTACAATTTTAACATTTACATAAATTTCTTCTTTTTTTGCTATTGTTATTGTAAAAATTTAGAAAAACTTATGTAATTATATACCATGAACTTTTAGTTTAAATAGTAAATAAAACAAAAAAAAAGGGAAATATATTTATCTACCACAAAACTGAGTGTAATTAATGAAATTTGCTAAAGAAATATTAAATTTATTTTTATGCACACAAATAATACTTTTATTCTTACATACATAAAAATGTGTACACAAAACTTTTCACCTCAACCGCAACAAATTACCACAAATATATAAATTATATATCGTATGCAAACCTGCTGTGTAGAGGGAGAGCTGCACTCAACAGTCTGTCCTAAGGATTGTAATGATTCTTAAAATTATAATCACCATCCAACTATTAAATTATAAATTTACTCCGCATTTGCAGAAAAACATTTCGTTATAAAAAAGAAATAGCGTCCAACTTAAAAAGCTCATCCCCTCCTGCGTTCATGCTTTCTCACAATTTTCCTTTCACGACTATCTACAAGTCAGGTTGCTTATCTACCTCTACAAAAGCATTCAAGCCCCTTTCCCATGCCTTCTAGTAGAACGATTGTAGTTCTCTAGATCGAATAGAAACTCTTTTATACTAATAGCACGTCTGTCTAACTCATGGCCCGAATGATCTTTTACTGTTCGTGTTGCTAGATTTTGGAATGCCTTACCGCAAAATCTGAAACCTTTGGATGATTTTTTGAATATGCTTAGAAGAACGTTGACCGCACGGCTAAAATCGTAATTTATATTTTGTTGCTTGTAGCAATTGATAATTAAGGTGTTTGCGGAGCAAGACGATTACATTAGCGGCCATCTAGTTGACTTGCATACTAACTTATTTAATTTGCACATGAAAAGTATATGTGTAAGTATGTGTTAGGACTATGACTTTATAGTTACTTAGTAAATGAATACAAGAAATGAAAAAGTAAAAATAACATAATAGAAAATCTATATGAAGTGAGGGAAGAAGTTCGTAGCGACTTTTCTCCAAAATTAAAACAATCCTTTTTTGTATACAAGTTTATAAGTAAAATTGTAATGTATCCAAAGCTAGCGAGAAACACACACATGCACTTAGCATAGTAAGAAAAAGTGAAAACACCATGACGTGGTGCAGCCCTCCATTAAATACCCCACGTCAGCCCACAGTTATCCATACATCGTCTTTTCAAAGTAAGGCGTTATATAGGAAGTTGTCTAAAAATTGATTCGACCCGAGCCAGTTATGATAGCGTTCGTTCTCCGGCCAAAACACATCATCGAATTTCATCAAAATAACTCAAAAAAAAGTAATCTGAACTGATCGGTGTAATAGAAGGTGGATCTGTCTCAAGTCTTTATGAGCGTTGCATACATTCGCACAAACTTATTTTACTCTTGTACTATGTGTTAGATCTAGTGTAACGCATAAAAAGTGTAAAATATGCAAACATATGTATGATCAGAAAGTCGTAACTAGACCAACACTATATGGAGAGATTAATCCAAAGGAAGTTTTTAATACCATAGCACTCCCTGCGCTAAGATCACCTGGCATGATACTTGCACCTTGCGTTAGTCCCTTTAGAAAATTTGGGAGTAAACGCAGAGAGTTACGAGATATAGTTTCAAATATATAAGAATATGAACAGATTCACTTTAAATAAGCTTTCATTTAATACTTGCGATCGGTGAATTTTTCTAAGGGAATCATCAGCTGATCGTAGCAGATTTAACGCCTCAGTGTTATTTCTCTCTTGGCGATTTAAAGTGAAAGAGGAGTTTGGGTTTCCATGTTAAAACACGGTAATCAATGTTAAAACACGCGTCAACAAGACTTAATCAGTTTTTTTGATTTTCTTTGAGAGAAAATTGTTTCATGATCATTAATGGCATCAAGTCGCCATAGTAGCGACATTAACATCCACGATATCTGCGCGTATGTCGCCCGCAGAAAGTTAAATGAACTAAAACGTGGAAAATAAATTTTCTTCTAATCGCTTCAATGGCTACATATATAAGAGTTTATGGACGCTCAAGATCTCAATGCTTACGATATTCGATTTTGTGGAAATTCCTCAAGCATTTATGTCTTCCAATACGCATAAAAGTAACACTGAGAAGAAATAATTTTTCTATTCACTTGCTAAAAGTTTATACAGTTCCTCAGTTTTTTGCTTTTTAGTCTATTGCAGTCCGCCTTCTACTCTTACTTCTTTGGAAACACTTTATACCATCGCAATAGCGTTGATAGTTGCCATGAGTGTATTTTTTCCTAAAACTCACTGCGTTGAACTCTTTAGCGATGACGAGTATACTCGTCCAACACAAGTTATGTGTAATATGAGATTAGGTTGTAATGACATGACTTGACAAAATTGCAAAAATCTTTTCTCCAAAAAGTTATTATAGCAAATAGTGATAAAAGTTTATGAGAAGTTCGGCAACGATAGATAAGCAGATGATGACGAGTGTATACTCGTCGCACCGTTAAATGATTAAAAGCACATTTCCGTTGCCAAGTTGCCTCAGTGCTATCTTTCATATTTGTTAATTCTTCGGTGCTGATTGGGTTTCTGGAATCCAGCTTTAAAATTCTCATCTGGCATAATTTCACTTACTTCTCCAAAATTGAGCGACAATGATAAGTAATTCCTTTTACTGATTATTGGTTCCGTGCGCATTCTTAACATTTTCTTAGCTAAAGGATCATTCTAATGTCTGTCTATGGACGTATCTATGTACGTATGTGCATTTGTGTAGTTATATTGAGTCTTTGCTTGGTTAGTGCGGTTTCAAATGCTTTGTTCGTAAACCATTTTGAAGTCATTTCATTTGACATAGACAAAGCTTAGACAAATAGCTGTCGTTTTTTAATCATATGTCATTAAATGAGTTACTCTAAGCTTATTGAAGAGTTTGTAACTCAAAAAGAAATTTCAAACGCTATGAAAATAATCATAATTATCTTTAATAAAGAAATCGAGCAAACAAACAATTTTGGATTTTATTAAACATATAAGCCGAACACTATTTCATAATTTATGCAATAGTAAAGCATAAGAAGTTTTTTTTTTTTCATTTTACTTTACACTCCACATTATATCTGTATCAGAGAGTACCAGAGAGCAAAGGGTACTTAAAGTAACCATCCGGTAGCATAACAAGTTTGGTGACCATTTCGTGAGAAAATCTAAAACGCACTAATAAAACGCTGCTCGAAGTTTTTTATTACTTCCTTCTATTAATAAGGACTTGACGGATTCATTCAAGATTAAAAATGTAAATGCATTTACAAACCTTTCGTGTTACAAAGTAATTTCTGTGGAAAAAGAAAAGCGTTGATCGCTATCGATCGTTACCGCAGAATAACTTGCAAACATGAAGGTATGCGAGATATCTATCAAAATCGATTTTGTGCAAATAAACGCCGCCCGAATTTTAAATTATTACACAGCAAGATTTAATATGGATAGGAATTCGATTTTAGCACTTAACGAGTAAGAAAACTATATTCCAATGTAGCCAATTCCTCCGCCTTTCTTGTAATAAAGTGCTCGAAGAAAATGAAATTTCGATGAGCCCTAATATTGGACGAACGGTGGCGATGTTTCCCAAATTTATACAGGTACTGTACAATTGTCCATAGAGCATGCAAGTTTTTTTTGTTGCAGCTTATAAATAAAAACCAATTTATGCCCATGTCCAATTTATACCCCACAGAGTATATATATTTTTGTTCAGCATCACGTTCTGAATCGATTTAAGTATGTCCATCTGCCCGTCTGTGCAATACATGTTATAAACAGATAGCACAAATAAAAGTATTGACTTTAAACGAGGCAGAAACATTGGAATCTCTTGCACGCAGGTTGATATTGAAAATAGACCAAATCGGTCGAAGGACGCCCCTACAGTACTATGTAAAGCATCTCTGTGTTTCAAAAGGAAGAAAATATTGGTTTTTTGATTATTGCACATCAACTATAGCATATAAATTTATAAAAATTTAAACGTACGGTCTACGTGCCATATTGTAGTACTTGTACAAAAATGGAAATAATATATTTTGCCCACCCAACATTATAGTATATCAAAATTTTGTTTTTTCGTCAACGCAAAGGAACAAGCTTCAAGGTATATAAGTTCTTAGCCAACTTCAAATTCGGACTGCGCTCAAGCATGTGCGCACATCTCGTCTGTACATCTGTCTGTCTGCCCAATCTGCCCAAATGTGTTCTTTTGCTTTCGTCGCCCTTTTCATGATAACGGCGGTGGAAATAAAAGATTCCGTTGTCATAATCGTTATTCGTTGTATGCTAAGCGTTTCTTTTGGCCCAGTTTTCACATTTACAATCCTAACTTGCGTGTAACGACTTCTAAGTTTTTTGCCAAATTTGCCAAATAAACAGATATACATGCATGCTTAATTCGATTCGCAATGTGATGCAAGGTGTGTGAAGCGTGTTTCTGATTGTTACAAACGTTTTGAAAACATGAATATGAAAATGCTTAAGACATTCTTTACGGCAACTGGAATTTTGTTTCCCTTCATCTATCCTTGATGGACTTACGGTTCACTTATATGTAAACGTGTATATTTATCATGTTATGACATCCACTACTTAAATAAAGTCATTTTGATCCTTCTCGAGTTTTAATTAATTTTCTTCTTTTATTTTGTTATCTAGACTATTGAAGCGGTATGAGTCAACATATCAATATATCAACAATTTACTTGATTGACTGAGTTGAGTAAAAAAGAAGTTGTTTCGTAAACAACACCTCAAAAATTTAAGCGACAAACCGCACACACACGCAACTCAATTATCGCAACTAAGCTGTCGCAAACTGCCAAGATGGAAGGAGAAAGTATTGTTTTCTTCTCTTTCTTATCTCAAATCAAATAAGAGAATGTCAAAGACATTCCCTTGTGCCAGTCGCACCGTCCTCTGAACAATAATAGAGAATTTCAAAAGTCCCGATGGGACGACCAGTGAACTTAGAGTTGCTAGAAGAGATAAAAGCAAATCGCTTAAGTAATTAGTAACAATGAACGCTGAATTGACGGGCCACGTTTGTTTAAATTGCAGACAAACGAAAACAAGCTAAGCAATCCTGAATGTTCGATATTTTCAAGAAAAATTGCAAACTTTGTAGTAATAACAGTATGAATTTTGGAAAACGAGTACTATTCACTTATAAGATTAGTAACGGTGATAGCGCAAAGGCATCGCGAGAATCTTACACAGCACTTGTCATGAGGAGTATATTTTCCTCTAGTAAAAACGGCTGTGGCAGTGTTACGATTATGGCCCGTTACGCTGTCGACATTCTCGGGATGAACGCATTTGTTAAGGGTTTTAGCCATATGTTCGAATATATGCGATGCACCAAGAAAGTGGTATTTCTAAAGCTCTCTTTTTGATCGATCTGTCTCCATGCTGATTACGTTTTTTAAAGTTTTCAATTATAGTTTATAACGCGCTGACGTGACTGGTATTTAATAATTTCGATACTTCCAGATCTTTTTTTTCATTTTTGTTTTATTATTATTATTATTATTATATAAATTTAGCCAGGGAATAAATTCTAAGACTAAAGTCTTAAAAAGCACTAGCATCTAAGGCTTTCGGCTTTATTTTTGTTGTTATTATTATTATTATTATTATTAAAAACTCTACCGCACTTGAGATTTGAACCCTCGAGCATTGAATTACTAGTCGAGACTCTTGCCTACTCGGCCACTCAGGCGGATCATTTTTGTTTTAAATTTTTATCTTTCTTCGAAATTCTCAATGGATGGAATCGTTGGGTTTATATAAATACAGGTTTTAATAAGAGAGACCTCAATTTTTCGTACGGTATGTAGATTTTATTGAGCTACTGTATCTCGAACATTTTGAATAGAATTATTTAGAAATAAAATTGTACACAAAATATGGATTAAGTGGCAAGCGCACCTTTAAGGATCAAATAATTTTATTGGATTTACTACGAGGTTGGATTTTTCTTTGATATCAATCAATTAGGGGTTATATCCCTGATTCGTGTAACATGGGCAACAGCGATCGGGAAGCAGTGGTGAAAGAGAAAGAGGTAGGAGACCCAGCCGCTTTACCATTTACCAAGTGAGCGGACGGGCAGATTTTCAGGCCTAAGTGAGGTTTTATCTTAGCAATCTTTTTCCACTTTTTTTGAATTAAAGAATAACGTCACCATTGCCACCATGCATTGACAGGTTTGTTAAGTTCTCGCACGAGAAAGAGGTAATGGCGAGTCGTATTTTGAGGCAATTTTTGTCGTTTTTCAGCTTTTTCTTAATTGAACAGATTGGACTTTTGGAGAGCTGGTGGCAAAAAAAAAAAAACGGCGAACGAGTTAAAAAAACTTTTTTTAAACGTAAGATAAACTGAAAAGGGATTAAAATTGTGAAAGTGTAGGAAACAAAAGAAGAATTTATTTTTGGAGTTTCACATTATCTCGCTCAGTGCACAAAAATAAACTTAAATCGATGATGAAGACAAAAAGTGAAAAATATATTAAACTCTGTTAAGTAAAATGGCTGATCTTTTTATATAAAGGAAAGACATTTTCAAATATTCCCATCTAAAGTCGATTAACTTGTTAACGGATTAATGTATCATAAAATAGTTTATTAAATGGAATGTGTTTATTCTTGCTCGTGTTGTTTTTTGCGAATTGTGATTGAGGAAGGAAATTTTCGATTCTCTTTGATAATTGCTGTTGAAGATGGCTGCACGTCGCATCGCTAAATCTTCTATTAATTGGTCGGCTTTGGCCGAACGTGTGCCACCGAATCAAAAAGCCCAGTTTGCTGCCTTTAAAATCAAATCGGATGTTTATATGCGTGCCGTCATGTCTAACCCCGAAACAGCACCAAAAATTGATTGGGCTCATTATAAGAATCTAATTCCTATTCCCGGTTTGGTAGATACATTCCAGAAACAATACGAAGCCTTGAAAGTACCCTACCCACCAGATAATGTTACCTCTCAGGTAGAAACTCAAGCTAAAGAAACTAAAGCTGAAGTCGAGTCTTTTAAAAAAAGTTCTGAGCAACGGATTGCTCAATGCAAGAAGAAGATCGCTCATCTGAATTCTCTGTTGCCATATAATCAGATGACTATGGAAGATTACCGCGACTCATTCCCCGATTTAGCTTTGGATTCTGTTAATCGACCTACTTTCTGGCCTCATAATGCTGAAGAACAAGTTGGTTACGTATCGAAGGAACAAGAAGCTGCTCGTGCTGAACATGCCAAAGAGCATTAAGCATTTCAAATGCAAGGAGCTTATTTAAGCTTATAAGATATAAAAATATGTGTCTGGTCATTCAATACTTTTAAAAGCTAAGTAGCTCATGGGTTATTACTGTTCAGATCTTTTCCGAATTCTTAACGAAAGTTACAATATTTAATAAAAACTGATGTAACTGATGTAAACTAACACCACCGAAGAAGTTTTGGTTTTCGAGAGCTGGGATAGAGAGAATTGAAAGAGAAGATTGAATGTTGTGAACGTAAGCAAAGAAACATTGAAGGAAACAAACATTTTCTATTTTAAATCACCCACAAGATCTACTGATGAACTCGCTCTACACCATTTGCTTGTGAATATTACAAACGGCAAAAGTTCTTATGTAAAAGAAAAATAAATCATTAGTGAACCTGCTCTTGAAGCGAATTATATTTTGTGCATGTCCGCGAATAAGTAAATTTGAGATGAAATTTGACATTCCAATGTGGTCTTCGCATATCTTATAAGCACATGTGGAATGTAAATTAGAATTTGCCGAAAACGATTAAAAATAATTTCCGTAATATATGTGGTGCTAATTATTATATTGAACAAATATTAATTTCATTTCTTATCAATGACAACAATAACGACAAAAAAAAAACTATAATTTCTGAGAAAAATTGTTAAGCAATCAATTGTTGAGAAAACGTTGACTTGAGTTGACTTTAAGAAGAGAATATTGCCACCAAAGTGTTTCACGTAAACGTATTGTATAAAGAATAAATTATATATAAAACGGGTAAGTGCATTATGGCTAATGCCAACAGGAATAATTGCAGAAACGGTGGTTTATTTGTACTCACAAAACAAGAAAAGCCTAACGAGACAGGACATGAAGAAATGCGAAATGTAAGTTAAAAGATCATTCAAAATCTCTCTCAAAATCTCGTTTTTTTGCAGACAAATAATTTTATAAATTAAAGATAAGAAATTATTAACTTAACACTTACATCACATAGCCGATAAACATATAATTTTTGAATAAAGTTATACATTATCTTTTTCGTAAATGAAATTAAAAGACCACTCACCGAGCAAAGGTTTTGTTCAAACATGAGTGTTCTTGGAGAGCTATTGATTGAAAAGGAAAAGCAGAAATTTGGTCTTTGCTCTCGTCTTTAAAATTAATCGAATAGATAAGATTTCGGAAAAGGTAATGTGATGATGTACGCTTTAGTTAAGATGGTAGCCGTATGGAAGAGGTAATAGTGGCACTACCATATTGTTAAGGTATGATTGTGCCCTTAAATGAGAGCTGGTTGCTGTAAGGTTAGCAACGAATATTGAGATCGTGAATTTGGCTGCCAGAGGTCAAGTACCTGTACTAATACAAATTTAGTTTTTTATTGATACCGCCTTCAGAAGATGTTTGTATTGAATTAATTTTTGTCATTTCTTTTTTACTGTTAAAAATGCACTAAGTTGGGTTTTGTTATAGTGGGAGGAAAGTAGGTTAGAGGGGTTTTTGGATCCAACTTCGGATCTCCCAATACAATTGTGGATGGGCGGAAAGGAGACCGTAGGCAGGGTGGGTTGAGATAGGCTCAGGGACCAGGCGTCCGTTCGGTTAGTTAAATAAATGTGGTGTCCGTTCGGACAATTAAATAAGCAGTATTTATGTGGAGTTTCTTTGGTGTAGGCATCCTAGGAGTGAGCAAAACTATAGATCCCATTTCACATCTCACGGACTAGCTAGCTCAGCTATGAAACGCACGCATGACTCATAGGCCTCCGTTCCCATTCCAGTAGTACTGCAAGGTCTCCCATACTTTATTTAAATAACAGTTTTTGGAGACATGATGATAGACGACATAGAGTCGCTACTACACTGGTGAATGAAAGGTGGTGTAGTGTGGTTGGACAAAAATGGCGTCCAACTACACTATTCCATAATATTAAGTCTGATAGACACGCGCGCTCATGCTATTGCAGTCATTCTGTACCCTACCCTACCTATCTTTCCTTCGGTCCATGATGGCTAATGAAACACACCGATGTTGGCTCCGCTGAGCCACTAACATGCTTTCCTTCCACACAAGAAAAAACTTTAGCTCATTTTTACTCATTAATTCGTGTTACTTTCAATAGCAAAAACAATATCCATATCTCTACAGTAATGAAAAGGGGATGGATTAAATACTTTGTAAGTATATATGTACGATAAATTAAATTATGTTGTTATGGTACTAAACAAATCGCATGTTATATACGGAAGATAAATACGATGAAGAACTTTATATGACGACTATTTGCTGCTGCAGATGGTGACATTGGAGATGATAAAGCTAATAATGAAATTGATCACATAACGAAGACTGGAACATAGTATTAGGCTTCTGTACTTTGAACGTTTCGTAAACTCAAAAATTCAACGCCAATAATTCGTGGAAAAATTATTGCTTCCCTTCAAGTTTAGTTTAATTTTAATAGTTTTCTATAATAGGAAGAATCCTTTCTCGTACACTTCAACAGCCGCTGGAAATGGTGGCAACGCCTTTCTATGAAATTTATTTCTTGCAAACTCTTCGTTGACATTTTTTCATATTTATTTATATGTTTATGTATATATATATATTTCCTCTCATCAATTTCCAACGCTCATGTGTAGCTTCTTAAATACTTTCTGTCCTTTTAAAAGCACATACCTTTTTTGTTCCCATTTCAGACATGATATGTTCGCCTTTCCACTTTTGTTTTCCACTATGAACCACATTTTACTTCGCAAAAATTCGACATAATATTTAAAGTTTCCAAATTGAAACACAGAATTGAAAATATTTCTGCCACCACCTCTTTTTCTTTTCTTTTCTTCCTCTCTAAAATTAATGCCAAAGTTTCTTCTAAACATCAATCATATATTAAGGAGAGAGATTAACAAGCCGATCTTCTGCAGGCGTGCATTTGCAGCAAATATTAGAAAAAATAAAACCAATATTACAACACCTCTTTGAAAGTCGGCCAGCTATCCAATAAGTCATCCCAACCAACATCGTGCTCATCCAAAATCGTTACAGGCTATTACAGAATTTAACGCATGTCCATTTCCAAGTCGCTACTTAGAAAGACAAATAAGGTAAACACAGCTTTTCGACAAATTTTCCGTTGGCTAAGCTGCACATGCACTTCTCCCTTAACTAATCGGATATGCTTCTACGCTGTTTAAAACAATGAGTTCTGGCATATTGCCAGTATTTCCCCAACAATAATATGGTCTATGTTCTATAGATTATTACCCTTAAGAAGTTTAGCGATTTTCTATTCTAATTGAAATTTCGAGCACAGACCCGCAAGCACCTGCGCTAGAGTTCGATACGCTAACCATCGGAATTTTTGCCATAAGTTTAAGAATTGCGCAAATACCCAATTACTTAAATGTACATCACAAAAAAGGGTGTTTTTCAAAACGCTTTTTTAAACGATGAAATACTTTAGGAAATAATAAAAATTTATTAAAGATTTTTTTCATTTTATTACATCCAGCAATTTAGAAATAATTTGAATGTATTTCTTCTCTGCTGTTATGCCCTACACCACTTCTGGTGCACAGACAGATGACGTTTGAAATACACCCACGTCTTATTACAACGGTCGATCGAAAATCACTTCCTGCATCGATCTAAGCTTGCCTGCCCTTTCGCCCGTCTTGTTTGGAACATCTTGTTTAAATTCGGTTCACTAACGTCTTTTGACCCAAAGACGGACACCTATTTCCCATATTAAGTCATTAGTTATTTTGAAAAGTCTTTATATTAGTAACTAAAGGACGGTGTAGGGTATTTAATGGTGAATCCAGCCCCCAACATGGTGTATTTTTACTTGTTCTCTTCAGTTTATTTGATTTTACTTTTCACTGGTTTTGTTCTGTTCAACTTAAAGTAGACGAAGCTAACCTATAGTTAATTCTGTTCTCTTTAATTCAGTTTCATTACTTTCCTGGGTATTTGACAGCTTTTTCCATAGCAATTAAAATTGCGATTAACTCAACTTTCAAACGTTTACAAAAGCTATAATTGCAGATTACAGATATCTTCCAATTCATGATGAAAAAATTAGAAAAATTGTATTAGTGTTTAAAGAGTTAGATTTGTTTGTGTGGGTTATGAAAACAGTCAACTCTACTTAATAGCTCTTTTAAACAATTTCTCTTTTCTCCTTATGTTTTTCAATTACATCTACAGTGTGTATTAGACTACTTTGCACTTAGTGCACCTGGTGACAGTGTGTTAATGTAACTGAATATTTTAGTATTTTGCATGTCTGTTCGTGTTCATGATACATGCTTATGACATGTGTGGATACGAGGAAATACGCAGGTACATGTATGCAAATATTTATAAAAAAAGAAAAAAAAAATCAATTGTATCAGATTACCTTGCTTTTCTTTTCTGCTTCTGCTCCTTCTTTCATTTTTGTTTTTTGTTCGTTTATTTAACAAGAGAATTGAGAGAAAATGCATTTACATCAAAGTATCATATCATGTCGTAGCCTGTTATTCTTTGCATGCCAATAAATACACGAGCATACATGCATACACGCATACATGCAAGTATGCTTGCATGGACTTCCTTGTAAATGTTCTTGCATTAAATTTTGAGAGAATTGCTATCTGTGTGCATGCACAACATACGAATGCTTTTTATTCAATTTTGTTTGAAAGCATAAGATATATACATATATATATACATATGCATTACGCTTACGAACACATCATTTGATGTAAATCATATGTCAAATAAGTTGATTATGCGACGAGGTAAAGGGGCACATGTATCTGAAGCTTATTATTAACATCACATCGTTGCAATTTGAATAACGAATCAGTTTCGTTCACATCTTCGAAATTATAAGGCAGTCTTAACCATTGACACACTAATAACTTTTATCAAATGGACATAATATATTAAATTCCATTATTCGGCTTTTTTGGATAACCCAAAAATAAATGTAAGTGATTTTCTATAAAGTGAAGGACGTGTCCTAGTAAGCTGAAGTTATAATGACTGTGTCCTGCAATAATGGCGTACTGCATTTGAAAGTATTTTCAAGGGATTCGATTACATATTTTTGATGGAAAGAATAATTTCAAAACATGGTTTTGCGTTTCGACACTTAGTCCATTTAGCTGCAATGAATACAATTTAAAAAACAGTTAAAGAGATTTTGAAATTCGTTGTTTAAATGTTTTATTCTTTGCTCATTTTGTAATGCGCTCTCCTTTAGATTCAAAGTAACCTAAGTAATTAGATGTTACTAATGCTCCGTGTGCTTGTATATGACAATGCTTACATTTTGCTCGAAGACAATTGGAGCATTGAAATAATAACAAGTAAGAAAACTATACACGGTGTGAACGAATCTTTTGTACTCAGCACAACGATTTAAAAAAAAAAAAAAAGGCAAAATAATTAAATTTTCATGTTCTATAATAGTGGGTGGACGTGGCTGAGTTTCTCTGTTCTCAGAATAAAAGTGGAAATTTATATGATGTATATTGTGCTTTATGAATAACAAGCAATAAATACGAAAGCCAAGGTGTTCACAGCTCTTGTTATATGGACGTGTGGACATTGGAGGTGTATACTTTAAAAAGTTTGGATTATTTTCAAATTTTTTTTGCCAAAGCTGTAGTCGGTAACTTCATTTTTTGCAGCCAAGAGAACGAAGAACACAGCAGACATTACAAAGACGGACAGAGGGACATGCTTAAATCGATTCAGAACTTGATTCTTATCAAGAGTATGTGTAATCTCAAGCTTCCCCCTGGGCGTTGCATAAGTTTTGACAAAATGAATATACCTCCTCTCTGTCGGCGATGGGTAAATATGGCGGGGTTTTAAATTACTAAGAAACGAGTGTAAAGCAAAATGAGCACTGTTCACTTAACACTCGGTACATCGCGCTAACAATAAATTAGACTGTGATTACATACTTAAGGAGTTTAATTGAAAAAAAAAAAAAAATTTATTTTAATTTCAAAGAATAGCAAGTTAAGACATTATAAACAGGCAAAGTCGACTGTTAAACACTTTACATCGGTTCGACTAAAACGATTCTTAACCTCTATCTTCGTCACAAAATACCACGAATCGTACATTTTTACTATGCTGAGTTTTACTTTGCGTAGCATCCTTACATGAGATGAAACCGTCAACTGGCGTAATGAAAATTTAATAAATTTAACGCCTGACTGACCGAGTAGGGAAAGGATTTCGACTAATAATTTCGTGGATTCAATACTCAATTGCAGTAGAGTTCTCAATAAAGCCGATAGTCGTAGAAACTGGCGTTCTCAGACCTTACTCTTTCAATTTATTTGTAAGCTATTCTCTACTTTCATCAAATACCGAAAACTAGGTCTTTTATTGCCATAAAGAACCTTACACCTCATGGGAACCGTTTCAGCATTTAGCATAGCATCCAAGCAAGCGATTGGTCTCAGCTTAGTACATTAGATCTCAATTTCAAATTACTGTTTTGGATCAATTTTTATTACCAAATTTCTTCTTCTTCTTCTTCTTCTTATGCATTTCAGTAGATCAACAAGCGTAGAAAATGTTCAATGTGAACACAGAATTCGTTGCTTGGACCTTAATAATGTTATTAACAAAGTTATTCAATTAATGAATTTCTCCTTAGTTGAGTTCTAAGTTAAAGTTGGTTTTGATTTCCCCAACGACGGCACAAAAACCCATTACAAATACACTTGGTTGTCATATTAAAACTTATTTATTCAAGGACAACCTTATGGGAGAGGCCTTACGGCGCCTAATGGTCCCATCTTCTCTAAATTTTTTATATTTATTTGGTATGCCAATGTCTCACATTTCATTGATTTTTGTCGCGAAACATTAAATTTTGCGCATTTTTTTCGTTTAATGATTTTTTTTTTAATGAGAGAGTGGTAGGAGTGTTACGGTCATATATGTTATCTGAGCCAAGAGAGGTCGTCTTCGGGCCAAAACATGTTAGCGACAATTGCGAACGGAAAAAAAATACATTGGCCGGAGGACGACAGAGGGGGAACTCAGACAAATTTTGAATTTCCAAAGCAGGACAGTTGCATGTCATTTACACTGAATTAAATAACTGAATAATAAGTTTGATAAGTTTTTTTTAAAATGAATTAATCACATATTACTGTAATGGAAATTATGCCGCTTAGGTTTACCACCGCGTCTAGTCGATTGGTTGTCCTCCTTTCTTGATGGTAGATGCGTTAAAGTGCTTTTCAATTCTTCTCAAACAGCCGAGATTCTCATCACTTCAGGTGTGCTACAAGAGAGCTTTGAAACTGCACCTATCCTAATGTATGCAAATGACGTCACACTTTCCTTGCCTGTTAATTCGGAAATTTGGTCATGTTCTTTCCCAGCTAACTTAAACAATTCAGTAACGTATTGTTTCTTTAATTTCATCATGTTGTTGATGTTTAATCAAAGGGAAAATAAGCAAGTGTCTCTTCTGAGGCGAAACTTGTTCGCATTGGAATATTTTGTAGACTCACGTATGTTGAAGAATGTGGACTCATTTCTGGGCGCGGGTATCTCGTTGAAGCATTAAATGTGATTCAATGTCATGAATAGAAGTTAGTGCCACGCTTTATTAAACGCCGTATGCGACGAGAAGACTATATGTTAACTTAGTACGACCTGTAAATTGAAGTTCGCTTCAGTCGTATGATCACCTTCGTATCGTTGCCATGTCAATTCCACAGAATCCTTGCAGAAGTAGTGTCTGCTTTTTGCACTAAATTATTTAGGTTGCAATACATGTGCGCCTCACCACCACCACCTTATGAAAATAAGTCGCCACTTACATCCGTGCTGTCATCAGACAAACGTAAGATGGTAATAGGTATTACTTTCACGCTTAAGTTGATTGACAGCGTCATCGACTCGCCGGTTGTGTTAACTGCGATCAATTTTAATGTTCCTGTTCGTCCGACAAGAAACTTTCTTTTTATAAAACTGACACTGAACTGACCTGAACGCAGGTTGAATTATGAAATTTTTAATCCACATGGGTCTCCCAATAATAATTTAAATGGGGTTAATAACAAATGGAATTTGCTTATCGGAGCCTGTTGCTTGTATTAGAACTACTTTTTTGAATGCCCGTGTACTGCCGCCGTCGTACGCAAGCTAAAATTGGAAATGTTGCAGTAGAGTGTAATTCAGGTGAATCTTCGCTGTAGCTGAATTTTGCTTTGATAAATAAATAAATAAAACCTTATCTTGAAAATTTGCTACATGAATAGCTGTGTTAAACGAAGCTGTATAGTGTGCATTAAATGGTGGGCCGTGACCCACTGCAGTGGGTTTATTCTCAATTGTTATTTTTCTTTTTTTAGTTATCCAATATCTTGCAATATGTCTCTATGATTGTGTTCGGGAATTCGAGTTTTTGCTCTTCGACTTTTCTCCCCCGCTAATAATTACCTTCTTACACGCACATTATAAAATTATCTGTCTGTGCACAAAGCACAAAAGAAAGACAATACCCGATACACTTACTGCCTGTTGAGATTGATGCAATTCGCCCCATGTTCTGTACTGGAAAGCAAAATTTCTTGTCATATCTGGGATGTAATAAAAATTTGGTAATAAAGTTTAATCGCTCGCTTGTCTTTCACAGAATGACAAGTTAAAACGCGTTTAATGGGAATACAAGCAATAACGATGCAGATCCTGCTGTTTGTCTGTTTGTCGCTGTCATAATTTAATTTATGTTCCGCTCTTTGCTTTTAATATAAAATTAATCAATATTAAATATTGTGAAGCATATTTATTTATATATAAAAAATAATCCAATTTTGTCTTCATTCACTTCCCAAGCAGATTTGGTTTTAAAAGTACACAGCAGATGTGTGATGATGTTTTGACATTCGTTTAAATTGCATTCAATTGTTTCGTTATATTAGTTGATAAAGTCAATACTGAAACTGTGAGAGTCGAATATATATTAAAAAATATATGAAAATAAAAAGTGAAAACAATAGACAAAAAACAATGCCCCATAAGTAAATGAAAAAACAAACTTTGAAAAACTTCATGTGAAATTATATCCAAATTAATTTCATTCAGTAAACTTCAGCAAAGCTGCGCAGAAAAAATAAATAAATAAATAAAGCAAAGGATTCAGCAAAAGCTCAACTAGAAAGTAAAGAAGAAAAACTAATTTTAAACGAATTTGAATGATAACCGAAGCGGAAAATATCATACAAATATAATTTCTTCAACTTTTTAACATATAAATAAAGAGATAAATCGTCTCTCCGTCCGTTTGTTTATTCCCGAAACCCAAACGCACTTTACAGCGCAAATATGTGCATAGAAATAGCGACAGAAAATGTTCTCAAGTATATTTCACTTGAACAATAACGTTAAACGGGTTGGACAAAACAAGTAAAGAGAAAAAAATGCAAAAGGAATAATAACAATTTATTTGAAAGGGGGTCAAAAAGTTTGGCTTCTTTGACCCGTTTCTTAAGGCAGATATGGTTAAGAAGTATATGAAAGAATTTTCTGAACAAAAGCAAAACGTTTCTTACAAATTTACTATTAATACATAAAAATGTCTGTTGAAAATTTCAATCCGTAATACGAGACGTACAGATGTAGAGATGCATGCACACAAACACACGCACTCACACACACACACACACACACACATACACACACACACACATACGCGCGCATGCACAAATACAAATGCAAACGTACGAAAACACATGCACATCGAATCGCTGAAAAAAGTTTGCTCACAGAACTACCAATACTAACTTCAGTTTTGCCACTGGCTTCATCAACATCAAGCAAAGGCCAAGAGCAACAAAAACTTTTCGTAGCATCGAAAAATTTGTGAGGAAAAATTTACTTGCATTAAATTTTCTCTCACACTAATACTTGCAAAGATTGTACAAATGTACATACGTACGTACACTACGATAGGTCAATTTCACATAAAAACATCAAGAAATATTTCTCATACTTTCTCTATCTTCATCTCTTCTCCCCTTTGCTCTGACTTATTGTAGTATTTTATATTATATATGTGAAAGTTATAAATTGTCTGCTGGTAGCGCTTCTGGTAACTGCAACAGCATGTAAAAGACAAGAGACACGGAAAGGAAAGCAAGAGAGAAACCGCAACCAATAATGCCAAAAATTCTACAAGGCATACAAAGCGACTTTCATAAACTCTACTCTATAAATGAAAATATAATAACATATGCTTCGAATTCAGAGTCAAGATCAACTTGCCGCCCACCAAAACTAAGCCTAGCAAAAATACTGTTTAGGTTAATACATAATTAGGTGGAACTCATGCGCAATAATTAATTTCTAAATTAACGGGATTCAATTCGTCCTGTTCTATTTTGAGTCATTTGAGCTGCTGTGGATAACTTTATAAGGAGTTGCTTTTACGCCTTCGTTGCATCTGGCAGAGAAGCCAGGAAAAACACATTATTCTATAGCCGAATTCATATATATATAAGTAATATCGCTTTCAACGCTACGTCTGTCTTGACGTAACTGCACTAATTTATCCATTTAAGAGGACATAAATAATTCTAAAGGCCCCTCTTAGCGAATTAATTATTTTTGTTCTCTTCTTTTTCTTTTTTTTTGTTTGGTAAATGATCAATCACTCAGAGTACTATCTCTTAATATGTAACACAGTGGCGGTCAGAAAGGAGTAAGAAACGATAAAAAGATAGCAAGTCGTGGTCGCGGTCTAGCAGGTATGTGCCCTAATCGGTAAGTGCTATGCCTTTGCCGACGTGGCACTCAGTATTATAGCTTCGACGAAGTGAATAATAATCTGAACACTGGCTCGGTAGTCGCGATTCTTGTATACTCGGCTACTCACGCTTGGGAAAGAGGTCAAAATTTCAAGGAAAACATTTTTTTTTTCAAGGGACGGATTTTTTCATTTTAGATGCTCTAAATCGTTTAAAAGGCCCATTAAGCGAATAAAGAAAGCGCTTGTTAGGGATTAAGCATTCATGCAACCAATTTTTGACGTATGTTTGTAGCGGATTGATAAAATTGAGTGTTTTCGAGATATGGATAGGGCAACTAAATAGGTGTGCAGTGAGAAGACTGTAGGCTTAATGACGAAAGTTTTGAAGGAGCCCTCTGTCTAAACAAAAGACTTTCGTAGCTTTTTTGCTTATTCATTGCATGGGGAGCGAAACTGTGTGAATTTTCGGAGAATTATAGACCTATCGAAACCCGCACCTTTTCGTGGTGCTCCCTATAAATGTTGACTGATTGCTTTATAAGCTCTTAATTATTAGAGCTGCTCAGTCAATGGCAAAGAAGGGCTTAAGGTTTACTATCTATAACCTGGCGATGTGGTTTTCTCTTGGAAACCTACCAGAAGTATCAAAAGAGGATTCTTTTTTCTTAAGAAAAAAGGATATTTTCTTCTCCCATTCGGTTCACTTTTATTGAGGCCGACAAACTTTCTCAGGTTCTGACGGTCTATGAAGTTCAAGAGGCACAATTGCCTCTGTGCTGCTGGGTGATGACGTCATCGGAAGCATTTTTTGCCTTAAGAAAAGATAGTGTACTGGATGGTTTTCCGAGACCAGTATCAAATCAAAGCCAAACATGATTTCGGCCGCGTACAGCACGAGTTCGACGAAAGCTGTACAGCATGGCGTAAGTTTCAAAGGACGACAGGGCATGAAATTGCAGGTATCCACGGGGGTTTCGCTCCTGGTATGACGATCCACTACCCAGCAGACTACAGGGATGAATGACTTCTTGCCTGATTGCTGGGTACGGCCCTTCGGGAAGTATCATGGTTGCTGTGATTTCCACGAAGTTTTGTGAAGCATTAACACAAAGGTGTTCGATAGGCAAAAAGCGATAGAATGGCTCACACCCATTTTCTGTTTTGGTACCTCAAAAGTAGTAGGGACGCCTTCACCGCGGGCTGTTCTCCTTGTTGAGGGACGTCAATTGTCTCTTCTCAAAATAACTCGTCTGTCATACGGGCGATGTGAGATGACGCTTCTACATAGTAGGTGCTCATGCAATCTGTTCACTCATTTATATATTCCCAAAATTGATGCCTCAAACATCTTCAGAGCGTTAGGGTAGTTTGCTCGCAAAATTCTCATCTGAATAGTATCCGATACGTTAATGGAAGATATATGTGTAGTTCAAAAATGATCAAACCGTACAAAAAAGGTTATCACATGGGACGACAGTGCAATTAGGATAGTAAGATCTTAGGAGCTAACAATTACTTTCACCTGAAAGTTATGTATAAAAACCATTTAATATTTCAGAAAAGTGCGAGGCTCATGGCAAACCGTTACTTCTACTCTTACGAGGAAGATTAATTGCTCCAAAATTTTAATTGACTATTTCGATTTCCATCGCCAAAAGAATTTCAGCTAAGTCGGACATACCTCATGGAAATAGTAATCAAAATATTTCCGTACGTTGCGAAGGGAACGCTGAACTTAGCGAATGTCAGTCGTCTGGAAGCCAACGTAAGGGAAAAAGAAGAAAAAAAAAAGAAAATCATGATGCCACAACATCTCAACCGTCATTCACTAGATTGATTGCGTAGTTTCTTCTTCTATCAATTTATTCTTCCTTTCGCTGTTCTCTTCTTCCCCATCTACACGTTGTCACTTAAAATGCACGCTGAACATTATATTTTTATGTATTTCTACGGGTTTAATTATAATATTACGTTTTTTTAACCAGAAGAAACTTATAACCAAGAATTTTCAAATATATAATTAAATTAAATAAATTAATACTGAAAATTATTCAAAAGTTAAGGAAAGTTTTTATTTGAAATCAAATTGCTCAAGACAAACAAAGCTGCATACTTTAATGAGTTGGTCGTGCAAGTGTTTAAGTTGGACATATAATCTTTAGCAAAAATCAAAAGAAGAAGAAGAAGAAGACGAAATAAAAACGATGAATGAAACTTTGCCCTTAGAACAAGAATGCAAATATTTTAACCCAGACAAACTATACACAACAGTCTGTGTCACTTACGCTTTTAGCAGAAATCTCAATCAATTTATTCCCCTGAAGCCCTCCGGCTGATATTTAAACATTTGACATCACAACCGTCCACAACGTGTTTTCGGTTAAGGAGCTTAAGCACATGGATGCATAGTGCATAACTTAATGCGTAAGGCTACATTTTTCAAAGCCTTTTATTCATAAAAACATATAAAAATAAAAAATGTAAAAAACAATAACAGATTACTCGTATTATTCCACAATATTTTTATGTTAACAAACAAATAGTTTTCGGTTCACAGAATGGCCGACAATTTAAAACTCAAGGCGTACTAGAGAGGATAATGTAAGTGAAAGATGAAAACAAAATTTTCAAAATTATTTCTTTATAACCACGAAGAGAAGACTATGTTCGCATAATAGCGCCACGGTTGCGGACCAATTGATAGAAAATTGTCACGCGTAGCTCTCGTCTTAGTACGTAAATAGATTATTTTTTAACGGAAAACAAAAAAAGCTCGCAAAGATTAGACCGGGCCAGACCGACACTTAAACACTTTATACCACTCGCCTTTTACAATACTAAGTAAAGCGTAATCTCGGAATGTTCGCTAAATAGTGCAGTCTGCCACAATGTAATATATGTTGTCATTAGTTTGCATCGATTTTCTTCATGCGGGTAAAAGGTTAGTATAAACACATCGCAAATGATGTAGAAAATGATCGTAACGAGGTTGAATCTGTCTTCTGTGTATTGTAGGATGGCTGGGTCCAGTCTTTCACCATTAAAGTAGACAAAGCGCCCGAAATTGGTAAAAAGAGTTTGTGTTCAGAATGTTTTGAACGGAAGAGTGGAATTTCGTTAATTAACTGTTATTGGCCCAAATTCGGGCCTTTTGGTGTAATTTTATATAAAAGACACTTCAGAAATATAACAAATGAATTTACAAAAACAAAAAACCAAGTGAAAACACTATGGTGGGACTCGACCATCCTGTAATTACCCATACAACGACTTTTCAAAATGGTTCTTTATAGGGAAGTGGTCGAATAAGTGGTCCGATCCGAACCACGTCAGTGTACCGAATTTCATCAAAGTGTTTTACAAATTTGCACAAGAAAATAAGACAGGCAGACGGCCCGACGGACATGCCAGGTTAAATCGAATCAGAAAATGGCCCAGAATCGATGGATATTAGAAACGATGGCTCTATCTCAAGTCCTTCTGGGAGGTGCATATGCCTCGCAAGGTATAAAAATGTATTAATGTTAGGGAAGAATACTAAACAGAACAATAAATTATTTTAGTCATTAATTCATTTTGTTGTTTTCTTATATCATGAATTTTTTACTGCTTAGTAAACGATACTTTTTACCCGAAAATATTGATTTTGAAATTTACTCCAAAGCGCAATACTATTTTATTGTTTAAATTCAGCAAAGTTTCTATTAAGAAAAAAAAATTTACATGAAACTTTAAATTATTATTCGATTTTCGAAGAATTTGGTGTTGAAAGTCAATGAAATTTGAGGGACTGACATGTGATCAAAATAGCCTACCACACAGTGTAATCAGCAAGTAATATGTTACATTGTAATCTTTTGGATCCACTAAAAGGACCTAAGGTTTTAAACTATATGTTGCAAAGCAAACCATAGTAACCATAACGTATAGTAACCGACGGTCGACACTTTAATTTAATTTCTATTGAATATTTGAATACCCAGACATGGAAACACCCATTTCCTGAAGAACTTTAATTGGACCTAAAACTCAGATTCGATAGACGTGTATTTGCAGTCAGCGTAGTTTTTGTGTTTTATAGTCGTCAGCAAGCAGTCAGAGGATGACGCTTATACGGGAAACACGGTCAGAGGGACATGAAGGAAGAGAAAGAAATAGGGAAGCCCGCATCCTAGTGGGCGTATGTCTATTTGTTCAATCTTATGCTTTTACTGAGTACTCACTATAGCTACGATGGCCAATCGCACTCATATTTGAATCCGCGAATCGCGGCATGATAGTTGCAGCTCTTCCCTACTCGGCTGCTACTCGGACTTAATGTTTAAAGCACGTATTTCTCGAAACAGTGTTTTCTTAGCTTACCGCTCTAGTGTTATTGTCCAACTTTACATTATTATTACTTTCAAGGCCATTAACTTTAACTACATTAATATTATTTTCCTTTGTTATAAGCAAGCGTTGCATTTTTATCGCAATACTTTAAGTTAATAATAATTCAATTTAGTGTAACTCTAGCTGGCATCGAAACCCAATTAACCAATGACATAATTTAAGGTAACTCTAGAAATAAATTAGTTTGCAATCACATCGTTATAAGATACTTTGCATATGCATAAGATATATAATCGTTAATATATATATCGTTAATAATAATAAGTTAATGCCAACAGCCAGTCGTTTCTTATTACCAAAAAAAGCCTGCAACATATATGCATACAATTAAACAAACCCATACTCCATAAGAGAACAATAAAAATTAGTGAAATGGAAAATAGAAATCGTGTTTCACTACAGCGCATCACTGCATCCTTCAATTTTTATTCCACTAATATCTCAGGATAGTTTTTACTAATGATTTTCTCTGACGATTGTGGAATATGTTTCCAAAAAAAAAAAAACACAAAAATTCAAATCTTTTAAAATTTGTTTAAAATAGATTTTTGAAATAAATCCTGTGATCCCCTCTAGATTTTGAGTCATATTCTCTTAGTTACGTGTTTTAGGACGAGCAGAAGAGCTTACGATAAACCCATCTTTTGTAATACCCATCCATTCAGAAAATGATTCTAAGCTTATCTGTCCCTCCGCCTGTCTGAACACTATCTATGTATTGTTTTGTTCAACCTACACGTCGCAATTTTTTAGATATTTTGATGAAATTTAGTACAATCACGTGCTTTGCCCCGAGGGCCAATGCTACTGAAAATGGTTTGAATGGGTCGACTTTTTCAACCACACCCCATATAGGGCCTTATTTTGAGAGACGAAAACATTAAGAATTTTCAAAAGTCGCTGAGTAATAAAAATAAAATTTCGACATTCAAAATTGGTATGAAAAATTTTTTGAACCCCCTCTCATATAACCATTTCTACGAAAACTAAATCTTTTTATGCTAAGAAAATTTAATTTTCAATATTTCATGGTGAAAATAGACGCATACTAGTAAATTGACAAAGAAATCAACATTGTCGGATTTGGACTACGTAGGTCTATTTTTTGGATATCACCACATATAAGCTTTCTCAGAGAATGTAAACCTTTCTGGGCCAAAAACGCCTAATGGTTAATGTTTCATGATGAAATTTGCTCATGACAGTAATTTGACATAAAAGCAAAGCGGATCATATTTGAAATACATGGGTCTATTTTTTGTGCACCGCTGCATATAAGATTTCTTATGAACAGTAAGCACTTGAGAAAAAGACTCAATTTTTAATATATTATGATGTAAATCGGTTCATAATATCGATTCATAATTTAGCAATAAAAGTAACGGTAGACAATTTGGATCACATAGATCAAATATTTACACCCAACATATATAAGGATGATCATAAAAAGCCTCCCAGTGGGGTGAATTATATGGGGAGAAAGTCTAGTTTCTAATTTTGTATCATAGAAACTAGTAGTAGGAAATAAATTAAGTTTGCAAAATTTGGATCCCGTCATGAGGGGCATCCTCCAATATGCGGGCTTTCATGGAAAGCATACCTTTGCATGAAAATAGTGAGTAATTTTTGATGTATTGTTACCAACACAAGTGAATAACTGTATTAGGCAAAGTGGTGTAGGACGTACAATCGTCGACCTTATATAACTCTAAGGATCTTTTTTTTAATTCAAATTTATAAAAAGTACTTCATTTTTATTACTTTTTTTTTTTTGCGCGGTAGAGTTTTCAATAAAAGCCGATAGCTTTAGATGCAAATGGTTTAAAACTTTTATCATAAAATATATTTCTTTCTCGATTCCTTTAAAAATAATAATAATAATTGTACGCTTAAGGCGTTGCGATTAATTTTAGATCTTTACTTTTCTAAATTACTTCTTGACTAGCAGTGCCGACAGTTGTTTCACTACTAGCATAACGCAAGGTTTTGCTATACCCGTTTAAGTTGAAGTTTTCATAAGCAATGCTAAGCAATCGCATTCCATTTTAACTCTTTACACTAAATAGACAATGCAGATATTTTTATATACAATTTTTTACTTATCATCTAACTTAAGTTAGTTAAGAGAAGTTGTTGTGTTCCCCGTACCTTTTCATCTAAGACACTAAGTGACATTTTAATTAAATAACAAAAAGAGCACCAATTTCCTTAACACACAAAGCAAGTAACAACAACTTTGTTGAAAAAATTATGAAAACTTTTCATGTTTTTTTTTGTTTTGTGTAAGGAAAATACAAAAAGTACAGTTTTGCATTAAAAGATACGACTCGGTAATGAATAGGTTTATATGCGGTTTAATAGAAAAAAAAATATTATCAAAGAGAAGATATATAAATAAATGTAAAAATCAAAATTATGAAAAAAGTTACAAGAGGAAGAAGAAGGAGAAGAACAAAAATTTGTTGACAAACTTTCTCATCTTTTAGTTCGTAAACGTTGTTATGTTGCTCCTCTTCTGATCCTTTTGTTGTGGCTCGAAGTAAAATGCATTTTACTCTGAAAAATATTATCCAAACAATAAACTGCTAAGAGATGCTAAGGACCGATGATGAGCGAGAACGGAATGGCAAAAAAACTTATTTACACCAAACTATAGTTTCCGCTAAAATCCTTACTGCCACCACCACCACCACTACCCTTAACCATGGACCTTATCCTCTGTGTCTTCAGCAAATGCAAGTCATGTAAAAAGTTTCCCATCAACTTTATTGTGAATTTTTCTTTTATTTGATTTCTTTTGTTACTAAGGTGACTAAGAATTAAAAAAAGAAAAAAAAAATGTAGAAATTGACATGAAGTGTAAAGAAAAAGTCTTGTCAGATGAAACACCATTTGGAATATTCTCCATAAAATACAACATTAGACCTACTCAAGTGTTTATGCTAGAGATGGTGCAATAGACGAGGCATATAAAATTGGTTGATTATTTCTGTACAAAGGAGTGTTCGTCCTAAGCGAGCATTGTATGCATATATGGAATCCTTAAATTAATTTGCATTCTTCCATATCTTATTTCATTTTCCGTTTCCTTGCTTTTCCTTTCTACACATCCATGAATTGCGCGGACTCTATGTCCGAGTATGGAGGCAGTAAAGTTTGGCGCTTAACACATGCTGATATTGTTACATAACAACTTTATTTTCACATTTTGGTGCGGTTTTGAAATACGTGGCGCTGTTACCTATAATGGTAAATTGACCTTAAGTGCACCGAAACCTGATCTAGTTATGGTAATGGATTGTTATCCACGCCAACTTCACTCAGTAAATTTAGTTGTTGATATCAGCCATTTACAGTTTATCACCGTCGGCCGCAGCTTTATGAAGCGACCAAGCGAATATTCAGCTGAAATTTGAAAGCAAATTCAAGATGCGAATGAATTTTGCTTATGGCAATAATCAATGTTTCGCAAACCAAAATATAAGTTTTTATGTCAGCTACATATCTACGTACGAAGAGCCCTTCATTAGAAAGTACGATTGTTGTTTTTTAAAATTTGAGAAAAAAGTTCAACGTATCATAGCGTTTCCATTACAGTTAATTTATGAACAAAGTACCATTGCACTGACGCACACGATGGCAATAGTTGTCGTTCACTTTGTCCAAAGAAAATATCCAAAAGTATTATATCACATGATCGTGGTCGGCATAGACAAGCGACGATGGCGGCTCAATCTTATAGTGAACAAAATGATGAGCGTGGACGACTGAGTTATCACTTTGGTAAAATATTTTAACAACTTAAAGTGTTCACGAATCGTGAGTCGCTACATGATGAAACTGAAAATTGTCTTAAATATGCTTCACCCCTAAAAGCATACAAAAATTATATTTGACACTGGAAAAGTATCCCCCTCTTAATGACAGAGTTCTTACATCGATTTGCCAGATAACCAATGATTTTTTTTGCCCTAAAACTAGGACTGGACGTATCGATGCCTTTAAACCAGAATGCTTTATAGTTCCGTGCTTTTGTGTTGACTCAATTGCTTGGTTATCTCATAAGGGAGACCCTTCTTCTCTCGAGGAGTCCTATTGATCAGCAATATTTTGAGTAAAAAAGAATTTCGTTTTGCGGTTTTGCGATAGTTTTTATGATGGGATGCATAATAAACTTGAAAAGAGCAAACCCTTCTGTCCCTCTGTCCGCCTGAAGACACCGTTCTTTATGTAACTTAAAGATAGCTATTTTTTAAATGTTTTGATAAAATTTAATCTACTAACTTGCTTTGGCCGTAAGTCGAAACCGATTAAATAGATTAAGTCGAACTTATTTTAAAAAATAGGAAAGTAATGTAGGGTATTTGATCTTATTCGCCTTCTTCTAGGAGTCACCAAATCAACAACAGATGACTCGCTGAATTGGTATATGAGTAACGGCATGAAAAACGGAATTTTATACAAGTCAGTAAGACGTTCTCAAGTAGTTATTGGCAGAATTGAAAGCTTCATTTTTCTTTTAATTTGGTTGATGGATAATGACACATGTAACTAATTTGCGCTTTCATTTCAGAACAGAGAGTGTGTCAGGTAATTGTTTTTATGCTCCAAAACTGAAAATTATATTTGGAGTGCTTCCTATAAAAGTTTATATTTCTTAAGTTATTTGAAGGAAAGTTTCTTTCACAAGACTTGTTTATTGCGATTGAAAAAAAAAAAAAACTGAAAAATATTTCCATAGCTTGGACTATCTGACCAGTACGATGAATCCGGATACTCCCTCGAATATGGCAAATGATGAACCGCTAGATGAACAGGAGTTATCTGTGGAAGATGAGAACGCCAATATTAATGAAAATGAGATTGAGGAAAGAAACCCAAAAGCATCCGCGACCTTAATCGAAATTCCTACTGAAAAGCGTCTTTCCAGATAAGTTGCTGGAGACGAAGATGCAATGCATGATCTATCTCTGAATTACAAGGATTATTAGCGCAATGTTTTATGGCGCTCTCATAAAAAACACATACTTGCTATGGCCCTTGAGGGTAAATCAATTTTCTCTTTGAATGGCCGTGAACATAATATACTTTCGCTGCGGCTTTACTGTAAAAAAGCCCTTCTCGGATTTAGCGTCCATCGATGTGATGGTAGCACCTAAGGACTGTTTCCTAAAGCTGTTCGCGTCAAAAAAGTCTATTTAATTATGTTAAATATATAACAATTCTCACAGATTTTAGACGCCCTTAACAGTAAATTGGTCTAAGTGCAACATATCTACACTCTCGTTGACCTCAACACACTTGGATTGTATTTCAAGCGTAATTTACAAACTAATTTCTGATTTCCAATGAATTCCAGTCCTTAAAATCCACATGCCTTACATAAGAAGTGTGAGGTAAATGAATAATGTTGAAACCATCATTCGCCAGCAAGAAATAATAAAATCCTCCGTTGCGTCCTGAAAGGAAATGGGAACTAAAGCTGCATAGTGAAACGTAGGTTTACATTTGCTCATAAATAAATATACGGCGACGGGCACGACGACGTTCCCATAATGCCCGAGAAAGTCTTTTTGATCCCACAAAAGTGACGGTCGTCCGGATACATAAAATTGCATGGTTTGCAGTAAACAATTTTTGTGAGTTCACTTTTTGATTGGAAGCCCAAAAACATCATGCCAGGAACGTGCAAGTGACGTACTCGATTACCTTGTTCTTTTGTTAAGTTGAGTGTCTTGCCTAAACTATTCGAGCGAATTGTCACTCAGCATTTGGCCTTTGCTATCAAGTCGAATATTGCTCCACTTCAGGATGGCTTTCGAGAAGAAAGATCTACGGTCATCAATCTGTTAGACTTTACTTGTCATGTTTTCAAGGCCTTTTTTAGTGGCTCATTAATGCTTTGCCTTCGGTGATTAAATTCAGCCAGATCTTAATGTACGCTGATGATGTGAAACTGTTTTCTTCCTTCTGCGTAGAATCGCAATCACATCAGCTTCAAAGTGACTTGAATAATTTGGTTGCATAGTGCTTGTGGAATCTTATGAAACTAAACCTAAATAAGTGTGAGAAGCTTTCTTTCTGTTTCATTACTCAGTATTTCATAGATTCGCATAGATGGAGGACGCCACGTAGTTCACAGATGTAGGCGTTCTCTTTGACCGTAGGTTACGTTTTAACTTGCGTATTGAGCTCTTGTTAAGCAGAGCGAGGTCCGCGCTTGACTTTATACAGAGGTGGTCCAAAGAGCTTGATGATCCTTACTTTACGAAAAGGCTGTAGATGTGTTTGGTTAGACCTATATTCGAGTATGGCGCTGTTGTGTGAAGTCCTTCCTATTGGTGCTACGTAGACTCAATTGAATCTGTTTAAAAGCAATTTTTGCTGTTTGCCCTCTAGGAATTTGGGTTGGGACCCGATTCCCCCCTACAAAAATAAGTTGCTTCTGTTAAGCTTACCGTCGCTCGAGAAACGTAGGTTTGTTCCTGGCGTTTCCTTCTTAATCAAAGTAATAAATGGTACTATAGACTCGCCCGCACTACATGGTGAGTTAAGCTTTAATGTCCCTAACCCCTTCTCTAGGCACTTTATCTTGATTAAGATTAGCCAATGTAAATACAATCATGAGCTGTTTAACCCGCTCAGAGTTGTTTGCAGAAACCTAAAGGAAGTCTATCACTTATTCTCATTATCGGACTCTTTAAAGTCCATTAAAGCAACTTTGTTTAATATGCGCGATCTACCTATATCATACTTAAACTAACTTGCGTTCATAATATCTCACTTTTTTTTCGAAAATTATATGGTGTTGTTAACGTATCGGTTGCCAAGCTTATGCATGTTTGCAATGGTTTAGGAGTTCATGCTTTTTTTCTTTTCTGTGTACATGCTTTTTTTTCTTTTTTTCCCCCCTTTTTATTTATTTATACATGAATTATTATTTTTAAGTTACTTTGTTTTTGTTTTTATTACTTTTCTATTTTCATACCTTTCTTTATATTGTGTACTAGTTTTTAAAACAATTAGTATAAGATTTACTCTTAAGTTGTGTTTGAATTCGACTGCTAATTCTGTTTAATTGAATTTCATGAAATAAATAAATATTAAAAAAAAAAACGTAATGAATAATCGCCTTAGCGCCGCGCATATCTCATACCAAGAATTACTTATAATAACTGCTCGCAGATCTCCCAGCTCGCTAGTTTCTGGATCGATTTTACGTAGTCTCGAGACGTTCACGTTTTACTATAGAATTATCGCTGCGCTGCACTAACATTTTGCGCGGTTTCTTATCTTTTTGGAAATAATTAGAATATTGCGCCGAAAGAGCCAGATCAGGATCCAAAGATAATGTGAAATGTCCCAAAGAATGTCTGGCGATATTTTCTTTTACTTTACGATCAGCGAACACCTCAAGCAACTTTTCTGAAACAACAGGTACAAAAGTATTAGTCGGCCAATATAAGAAGCCTTTAAGTTATTCTGATCATCTTCAGAATCAGACATCGGGACTTCGTAGTCTGGATTCCGAGAAGACATTTTAACGTATTTGTTTTAAATCGTAATTATTGGCAAGAAATATGGATAAAACACCCGGATGGACGCACGTGTCACTGATAAGCTGGCTAATGTGGAAGTAATGGAAAAGTTTCAATTTTTATCCCACAGACACTAGACTACACTACACTAAAGAAATATGCGTGCTAAAAACCTTATCAGAAGAAACGGGCAGACGATACTTACTTACCGGACGGACTGATCTTATGCCTAGGACCACGTCAACAACAAAAAATTATTTTTTTTCTCAGTATAACCCAGAGCATGCTCGCGAATTTGACAAGAAAATTTTACATGTCAATTGTACGGATCGATTTTCATATATCAAATCTTTTCGGAAAACCCCGAGTCGGACAAAAGTCCAATATGTCCCCTAAATGTATTTGAACATGGTGATGGTTAGAAAGAATAGAGTGGGGAAAGAGGGATGGGTTTTAGCCGTCAACTGAGAGGTGTAGTAGACAACGGGGATCCGGAAGTGTGGATTTGAATTTTGAAACCTTTCTGCCATATATGGGTTGAACGAGTCCTATTCCCACATGGTAGGAAGGCGCAATCCAAGTCCTAATGTCACGTGCAACATACGCGAAAGTGAAACTTCAATAAAAATGCTATTTGTCGTCCATTCAAAAATCAGGGTATCATTGACACGTTTTTTTTCTAATCTGTCCGATCCTACATATCCGTCTGACCTGTTTATTTGGAAGACTCCAATATGTTTTGTTTGCTTAAACCCTTTGTGAATGGAAACAATATTTTTGCATTCGACTTCCAAGTCCCATTCATATTGACTTAAAAACATGATTTCCAACTAAATTAATGGCCTCACAAATCACGTCCCTTTACTAACCAAAATTCATTTCCATTTGCTAATATAATACTTTTCGCCGCTTTTTTCCCTTCTTATATAAATTGACGAAAATTTCCTTTTTCGCGAGAGTGCAGTGAAGTTATCTATAAAAGTTAAGATTGCAGCAATGCTACTATTTTGCTTTACAAACAAAACAATCGAAATCGACGATTAAGGAAACTGACAGAATGACACGTTATTCGTGTTTTCGGAAAGGGACTTCAGCTTTGCCGACTTTTTGCGAGACTTTATGAGAATTTGCAAATCAAGTGATTTCGTATGCATACAAACAAATATCAGAACAGAAACAGAAAAGATAGAAGAAGAACTAAAGACAATTTATCTTAAATTTAAGAGTCACTTATTTAATTTATGTTGAATTTATAATAACTTAAAGCAAGCTATGTATGCAATTTATTTTCAATTTAAAATCACGTAAGTGACAGTTAGCTTTCGCGGTTTTGTTTGCTAAACGGCAGGATACAACAGAGAGAGGTAAATTTTTCACATGTGATTATTCGCATGATTTTCAAATGAGAACATTTATGCAATTCTTTTGCTTTATATAACCGCTTCAATGAAGTTCACCTCTATGTCCCTTCTCTTGAACTCATTTTCCTCCTTCTTTCCTTCAATAATCAATCAAAACTTTAATTTGTTTTTACATTAACTTTTTGTATCCTTGTTTTTCTCATATTTGTTGTTTGCATTCATGTTGATTGCTTTGTTTATTTTACTTGTCAAATAGCATGTTTTTGTTCAGATTTACATTGATCTCGTTGTCATACCATGCACCTCCTGCGGTACAAGGATATATTAAGCTTGTGCATGGATGTGTGGAATACCAAGAAGCACTTGAGACGGATCCACGTTTTGTAATATCAATCGATTCCGAACCATTTTAACATCAGTCTGCCTTGTTTTCTTGTATTCAATGGATTGACCGCCATTTTCCAGCTACTTTGATAAAATCTGATACACCGACATGTTTTGGCCCAAAGATGAACGCTATCGAAAATGATTCAGATCGAACAACTTTTTCGATCACTTTCCTATAAAGCCTTATTTTGGGAAATCGTTATATGTATAACTGTACTGAACAAAGTCGTGTAAGATATTCAATGGTGGGCT
Source organism: Glossina morsitans morsitans (assembly GCA_001077435.1). Taxonomy (NCBI): domain Eukaryota; kingdom Metazoa; phylum Arthropoda; class Insecta; order Diptera; family Glossinidae; genus Glossina; species Glossina morsitans. The sequence goes on along the minus strand of CCAG010021817.1, from coordinate 21,760 downwards.
GCGTCCCTCTAGTGTAGTGGTTTTACTTGTTTGTTCTTATCAAATAATGTGGTAACTGCGACGTGTTAACCCTAAAAACAAAATAATGCATCATTGTGTCAGCCGCCTAACTTATAAAGATATTACGTTAGCAACTTTCTCTATTATTTCTATGGTCATCTCCACAAAACATTGTACGCACTTAAATCCACAAGGGAAGAGAAAACAAGAGAATAAATAATAAGTAAATTTAATCGAAGGTTTTTAGTTACGGATTTTTCTTCGCTATGTACATCGTATATAATACATTTTATGAATTCCAATGCTCCTTTACTTCTTGGATTTTATAAGGATGTTTATCAAAATTCAATTTACTCTTTCAAAACGTCAACTTGAGATTCAATAACAGGGAAATATCTCCCAGTCGAACATTTTCTCTCTAGTGATGGCAAACAAACAATTTTAGCGGAAGTCAAAATTTTGAATAAAATAAAATTCTCCCGTCATATAAACTAAATAACGTTTCTTATTAAGGTAATGTGGAGAGCAAAACGAAAATTAATTCAATTAATCAAAATAATTCCCAGTGTTCCCCTTCTTCTGCAGTTAAGTCTTTTCATTTATATTCCAAGTATTCGTTGTCGAAACTAACTGTTTCTAATCATCGAAGGATGACGAATACACTAATTTTTTCAAAACGTTTGCAAGGCCCAGAAGGAAGTTTCGGCCATTCTACAAAGCATATGTATTCTTGATCAGCATCCAATTCTGAATCGAATGTGCGGCTGTCCGGTTGTCCATCCGTCTATCTGTCCGTCTTTATAATGTCTTTTGTCAACATTCTCCTGGCCGTAGAAATGGAGCTATTGGCTTCAAATTTGACAAAAACATTAAAAGTTCTTGGACGCAGGTTGGTAATGATAGTGGACCAAATCGGTCAAAGGACACGTTCACAAAACCACGTAAACTGAGAACGAATCCGATTTTCAAAAGATATAAAAAAATTGGTTTTTTATCGGTACTCACAAACTATATCAGATAAATGTATACAAATTTGAACTGTTAGCGAAAATGAAGATATCGCGTATGAATTTGCAAAAAAGTTTGGAAGTGACCTGAACTTTTCTAAGGCCACGCCAACAATGTCCACACGTCTATGCTAAAAAAAAACTCTAATTTTGAAAATAAAAAAATTAATTCGCGCTCACTCCATATTACAGAGCATGAAATTGTAATTCTTTTACTGCTTTTGCCATTTTTAGGATAACGGTAATGGGTATTAAAGGCTCTGTCACGACCGAATATAATTTGCTTACTTGTTATTTTTGACAAATGAATTATATAGACTTTAAATCATTTGTGAAAAATATTAAACATATTTTTGTCGATAGCAACTTAAAATATTTGAAGAAAAATTATTTTACGGCGTGTTTTCGTTTTATTTGAAAAGAAAAGAAATTAAAAATTTTTACATAAATTTGATATTAATTCAAAATAACAAAATATGGATCTGGATGGTGAATCTAATACTTCAAGTGATAGTGATAAGAGCGAAACGAAAAATAAGCTTTGTAGCGAAAACGAAATTTCAGGTGTTTCTGAAAAAACGAATGAGCAAGAAAGTCCGGCAACTTCCGACACAATAACGGAATTGGATACTAGCAGCCGATTGGCGAGACAAATTGCTGGCACGCAAGACGTGAACTTTGAAGCAAGTATACCTTCTTCTAGACGTTCGTCGACATTGCCTTTATTGACGAGTCACAAGGATTATTTGCACGATGCCCTATGGCGTGTACACCAGAAGCACGTATTCATTTTAACTCGAGAGGGTAAACCTATTTATACGTTGCATGGCAAGGAACAAAACTTGTCGTCGATTTTTCGTATAATACATTATTTGGTTAATTTAGTTGATAGCCGCCAAGATGAGATCAAATCGATTGAGGCACAAGGAAGACGATACGTGTTTTTGGTTCAGCCTCATCTTATTCTGGCAGCAATCTCGAAAACTAGCTTATCTGTGGAACAATTGACAATGCAACTTAGTGATATCTATTATCAAGTTCTCTCATTCTTAACGTTTTGCAATACAACGAACGCAATTAAAATAAATAGAAGTTATAATCTGGGACGTCTGTTGAATGGCGCCGATACATTAATTCATTGCTTAGCAACTGTCGATTACAACGATCGTGTAAATAAAAATATTTTTACATTTTTGACAAACTCGATACGAATTTTACCGCTGCAGCCTTCGATCCGTTCATCCATAGAAGACATTATTAAAAAGAATTGTAAAACAGTGCGATTTTTATTATTCGCCATATTAATAATCGATAATCAGCTTATAACGCTGATCCGTAAAAGGAAACATTCAATCAATCCGACTGATTTTAGATTAATATTCAACTATGTCGGAACTTTAGCACTCTCCGAAGAGGATGTTGAATCGAGACCATTTTGTTTGCCAAGGCATGATACAGCGGGCTATTTGTACGCACATATTTCTTACTTGAGCAAAACCTGCCCGGCGTGTCTTCTATTTTTTTCATGGAAGACAGATGATTTCTGTGATTTAACGGCGATTAAAGAATCTATTAGCATGCAGTTACAAAACGCTGAATATTTCTCGGCAATTAATGGGGCGGTTGCAAAGGTAAAGAGACCTCTTCTTTACCCGACTGCAATTGGAATCCCAGAACTAAAACATTTTCTCTACAAACCCACATGTTTGCAGCAATTGCTATGCGCTGAGTTTCCAAAACCGTTTAGCACCCTTGAGAAGTGTCGATATCTACAAGACCTTTACTGTAAACTATTCGATCGTTTACATAACAGATATTGTCCTTTGAAATTTTTGTACGAAAGTATTAAAAGCGAAATAACAGTTGGGTGGATTTCCGAAGAACATGAATTATATGCGGTGTTCAATTCATCTCTTGAGCAAGCCACGGTTATGCAATATACGAATAAAATCGTTAAATGGATTCGACAAGAATTTGATACACTTTTTATCTATCAATACCAAACGTTTTGAGATCGCTTTTGTTTTTCCAGATGTTTGCTTTCTTCATTTAATCCTTGCAAACTCTTGGCTCAGCTTCAATAATTCGAATACAAAAAATCAAACGTCAGTAAAGCGATTCGACAAGGATTGGTTTATATTTCGGCCCCTTCATGTATATGTTTAGTATATTTTAATAAACTAATTTTACATTAATAAATAGCTAATATATGTCGTGTTATCCAACTGATATGACTAAAAACCAAATCTTTTATATATGTATTGAAATAATTATAGTTTTTTAAAAATTTTTATACCCTACACGACTCGTGGTACATGGTACACTTTGTTCCAAAAAGGACCCATCTTTTTTTTACACGCATCGATTCAAAATTACTTTCTGAACCGAATCTGGTCGAAACAAGAATTGCAACCTGTACAAGTACAAATATAAATGGACAAACGTGAAACAGGGATGCTTATATTTCTGAATCGGTCTATTTTAAGTGTTACACATTCCTGTAAAAACTTAATATATTCTGTACCACAAGGATGTTAGGATGTCGTGTTATAAACGCAAGACGGAACAAAAAAGAATGTAATTAGTGGAAGATATTGAGAAGCTAATGGATAGTCAAGGAATTCTTCCTTCCTCCACAAACTAGACGTTTCCTTATCAGGCCTTCCTTTTCATAATAACCCATATGTAGGGCCTAACAAATAGATCTATATGATGCAAATTCCCTATCGTTAATTTTTCTGTTAACTTAAATCTGTTTATGAATGGATTACTATTCGTGAGAAGTCTTATACTATTCATGAGAAATCTTATACGAAGTGTGGTTTTTTGTAAAATTACTACAATGAGAAAATTTTCACCATAAAACATCAGCAATTAGTCCTTCTTGGCATATAGGGGCTTAGATCTCCTTAGAATTCTTATAAGCGGTGGCATCCAAGCTATAGACCTGCATGGCCCAAATTCTTTGTCAACTAACTATTACGAACCAATTATTGATCATTAAATATTGAAAATTAGTTGCTCTTACCATCTAAAGATTTAGTTTTCGTAGGAACGGTTATATAAGAAGACATGCAAAAAATTTGCAGAAAACATTTTTCATACGAATTTAGATTAAATTCGTCGATTAAATTAAATACCCTACACCCCCCAACATTTACTCATGTAACGATTTTCTGTGGGAAGTGGTCGACTAACTTTTCTGACCCGAGCGATTTTCAGGCAAATATCCCAAAAATAGCAGCCTCTAGATTGAACAGAAGAAAACAAGAGAGACGCCGGACAGACAACTTTAAATCGATACACGAAGTGATTCTGAGTTAACCATACCCTTGCACACGGTGTGGTGTGCATCAAGAAAAGGCGAAGACAAAACGCAAGAAATTTTAAATGAATATTGACGCTACACACTGGACGTGATGATTTACGAGCGATTGACCATTGAATTTGCTGCCATACGAATGAAAATTACTTGATATAAAACACCGCATTTCTAAAGCACCGAACGAAGACTATTTTGTGTCGCGCTAAGGCTTTGGCTTTTTTATGAATAAGAACGGGAAAGCATTTATATTGTGGCTATTCTTCCTTTCACTATTTTTTACCATCCTTTCGCTCGATGATTATGTGTACACAATACCATATAATTAGAACAAGAAGAATTCATTTGAAAAGCGAAAATGTTAGACAACATATGTATGTATTCGCTCACAGGAACTACAATTTTTTATTTATTTTTGTTACTTTATACAAAGGAGAATGATTTCCGTAGATATTCATTTCTCTTCCAAAGCATAATGTAAACTGATCTGATAGATCTGAAGACAAGTTGAATTTAATACTGGAACCGATGCTGATGAAGTCCAACCTGCACTCTCAACTGAGGACGAAAAAATGGATCAAATGACATTTCTACTCATGTTTGTGAAGAGTTTGCAGAGAGAGAGTCTCTTTCTGAGGGAGGGTGTGTAACAAGTGCACCTCTTTTTTATTACACATATATCGTTAACCCAGTTATCTAAGGCTCTCAAACACACTTTCTGTGATTCCTTTCGACATGTTAACTTAAAACACGATGGTAAGCCCATTTTCTCATTACATGGCGATTAGCAGACTTTGAGTTCGCATTTCAGCTTAGTATACCTTCTGGTCAATTCATTTAAAAGCAATCTAGATGAGACCGAGCCGATAGTCAAGATAGTGGCAAGCGATTTGTGTTTTTATTAAATCCTGAATTTATTTTTGCAACGATTTTAAGCACGAACTTATCGGTGAGCCAATTGGAAACGCAGCTTAACGGTATCTACTACCAGGCTTTGTGCATTCTAATGTTCCTAAATCCGTACACGTACGTTGAACGTTATGCGAAATGCGCCATTAAAACAATACTGACCATAGTAACTATCGACTCCGGTAATCGGATAAATAAAAATATTTTTACGCTTTGAGCTAATTCTGTTCAAATACCGCCGCTTAAGAGTTCCCATCCGTAGCCGTTATTATGCAACAGAAATGTGAAGAACGTAAGCATCATTTAATATGTGTTTTTTTGATAATCGATAACCAGCTCTTAACATTCATATGGAAGAAAAGTTGTTCCCCAGATCCGGGTGATTTGATATTAATATTCAAGTTTGCGGCAACTTTAGAACCCCTTGAATATGGGCACTGCTAGTACAAACTTGTTTTCTTTCCTAGGTTAGCTGAAAAGCTTGTTTGCACGCACATATTTCCACTTTAACTGGTATTTGTCTTCTATTCATTACAGCTGAAAAAGATGATTTCTACGATCTGTCGATAATTAAAAATTTCATTATCAGGAAAACGGAAACAACTGAATATTCTATGATAGCTAACGAAGCCCTATTAATATCGAAACTACCAAAAGATTACCCAATCGCAGTTGGATTTCCAGGAATGATGCATTTTAGGTATAAACTCCTAAACTGCCTATCCGTATGTCCGTCTTTGTAATGGCTGTCATAACAAATCTTTTGCAAAAAAGAAGCCCACGACTTCAAATTTGACGGAAACATTGGAAGGTTTTGCGCACAAGTTGGTATTGAAAGGGAATCAAATCGATGGAAGGACACGTTTGCAGTGCCACGCAAACAGAGAAAACTTTTGTCTTTCACAAGGTATAAAAACTTGGTTTCGCATTTATTACTCACCAACTGCTGCGGATAAATTTATTAAAATCTGCATGTATATTCTACGGGCGGTACTGAGCACATGCACAAAAATGGAAACGATGGGCCAAGCCCACTCCATATTACAGCATATCAATTCAATATTTCTGTGAAAGTCTTTATAAGGCCAGACGCAAGCTTTAAAGACCGCACAAAGTATATTCTTTGCCAAGGGCAAATTCGCAACGCACCTAATCATGTTTGTCTTGTCGTTTGTTTGAAAGGTCGTCGTTGTATCCCCCATGAACGCGCCGCCTACAAATATGCAAAAGGATTTGAAAATTGCCTAAACCGATCTAGGGTCACACCTACAATGCAAGAAAAACTGAGAACATTCAACTTTCTTTGTTCTTCGCTGATCATTCATAAACTGCACTAGGCCCACGATATAAATTTTCGCGTTTATTGTACAGAAAAATAAAAATAAATAAATAAAATCAGCCAACTCGGTATCGCGCCACTTGGGTATCTCGAATGAAAAATACATCAAGTTGATGAAAGTTCGCTTTTTATTATAATAGTTTTTGGATACGAATTCTCAGTATATTCCTCAATAACACACATTCACGTTTTTATTTAATTATTTTTTTTTTTATACCCACCACCGAAGGATGAGCGGTATATTCATTTTGTCAAAACGCTTGCAACGCCCAGAAGGAAGCATCAGAGACCCCATAAAGTATATACATATTCTTGATCAAAGTTAAAGTCGATTCGAGCATGTCCGTCTGTCCGCCTGTGCAATGTTTGTTGTAAACATTCTCCTGGCCGCAAAAATGAAACAATCGACTTCAAATTTGGCAGAAACAGTGGAAGTTCTTGCACGCAAGTTGGTATTGAAAATTGGGCCACATCGGTCGAAGGACACGCCCACAGCACCACGTAAACTGACAATATCTCTGTTTTCCAAAGCGAATGGAAAATTGGTTTTCGCTCACTATTCATAAACTGCAGCAAATAAATGTAAGAAAAATTTGAAATGGACGCTGCTGTAGCATTTGCGCACAAATATGTAAAAATCTACCACGCCTACTCAATGTTGTAGTGTGTGAAAATTGAATTATTTTTTCAAAACCTTTATAACGCACAGAACCAAACTTCAAAAACCATAAAGTATACAAACTCTTAACTAAATATGTCCACCCGTTAGTCCGTCCATCTGTCTGTTTGCGCAACTTTGTAGTGTTTGCGGTGAACATTCCTCCGTTAGTGAAAATGAATATATTGTCTACTAATTTGTAAAAGAATTTGAAAGTGACCTAAATTTTTCAAAGATGATGCCTAAAACGCCCACATGCCTCTATGACAAAAACTTTTTTTTTGAAAGTAGAAGAAATCAATTGCGCCCACTCCATATTATAGACCACGAGAACTTTGTTCTCTTACTTTTTTTGTCTTTTTTCGGGGCAAACGGTGATGGGTATAAAAGATTCGGTCCCGACGGAATTTAATTTTCTTACTTGTTTTGCTCAACAACACCTCCTATTTGGAATCTTAGTTAACACCGTCTATTATCTCACAGTTTGTCACCCAGTCAATCTTGAAGCTTAAAAGTTTCCAATTCTCTGGAAAACTTATGCTTATACTTTGTTTACTTTGCAATAGTTGCGGTTTGTAGTCACTTCACAATTCACTTTGATATTCAAGGGAAAACTTCTGCATTTGTTCTGCTATCCCTCGAATTGAAAAGTATTTTTTTTTTTATCATTTTTTATGAGGAGACTTACAACAAACATTTTATTACACGACCACTTTAGTGTATTTTTAGTAAAGGCCTTAATGCACACTTTCATCCAGCTGGGAGTTACCCTTCAGTTATCCCATTTATTGCAAAGTTACTAATATCCTTCGCTGCAACTGCGCTCCTTTTCGACTCGATAACCCTTTATCGTTATTTATTCTTAAACCCTAAACTTTACTTTCAAATACTACGTTAAGTCTCCTTTCTTTCACTTTTGCTTATTAGTATGTTAATTGAAACGACGGTTTTACAGCATTACAGCATTACTTCGAAAAAAAAAAAAAAAATGAATGGAATAACACAACTTTTCTGGAAAACAAAGTAAAATATTCTTGACAAATTCTTTTTTTTCAATGGAATAGAAAGCATTGAAAAGTTTTGTATTTCATCGTCATACTATATAATTAAGAGTCGCCAAGTCAGTCAAATTTACTTCATTTCAATGCAATTTTAATGCATTCCTTTTTTACATAACAGACATGACTCCCCTTTTTTTAACGGTTGCAACCACCTACACAAAAATTATTTTGCAATTCGTTACTCAACTCGATACACTTTGCCTTAGTTATATGCATAATATACAGATTACTTTTTATTTATATTGTTTTATTATTATTATTACTATCATTATAATACGTGCACCTCACTCCCATTTCATTCCCTCTGGTACGTGTTGCATAAAATACAGTAAAGTCCCGTTTTATTCGATTTTCACTTTGTGGCAGTTTCAATTCGCTATAAACGAAATTAAGGTTAAGACTTATAGAGGTTGAAAAGTATCTACAGTTACCAAGCCTTTAGTAAGTGAGCTTATTGCCCTTTTGCCTGATTTCGCGTTAATTTCAACCTAATGTCTGATCTATTCTGCGTTATCACCTGAGATGATGCACAAATATGGTCCGTCCGTCTCTTTGGCCTCGTTATTGGAAGGTCCACAGTCTGAAACACTGGAAGGACAACCGGAAATCTTGGGCATGGCCTCTAACTTAAAAATGGGCTTTAACTTCCCTCAAACAAGCGGGCAACACGAAAAATGCGGTAACTTAACAGCCAGATGTTTAGCTAGAGCTTTCATCAAAAATAAGGTGACTTTGTTTATAAAATGAAAAATCTTTTTTTATTCTTCCAAACCAAAAAAAAGTGTAGCTCTGCAACAATTGAATATGTTAGCATGAAACTCTACGCAGAATATCCGCGGAGTTAAAATGAAAAATTCTTTAAGTTTGCGCGGATGTACGTAGCCCACCAGAAGGACCCATTCGCCTTTTATTATACCGATCCATTCAGAATTATTTTCTGAGTCAACCTAAGTCTGTCTCTCCCTCTGTCCGTTCGAGGCCTGTTCAACGTAAGGTCGCAATTTTCGAAATGTTTTGATGAAATTTGGTATACAGATGTGTTTTCGCCCAAGAAAGAACGCTATGAGAAATCGTTCGGTATCGCACCACGTTTTCGATCACTTTCCATATAATGACTTACAAAAAGAAGGTAATAGTGTAATTCTCAACAGCTCCCTATTAAGATCGCTTAGTAGTAGTATTCCGGCATTCTAAATTAGTGTAAAAACCTTGAATCGGATCGGATAGTTTTTTAAACCCCTAGCGTTTAACCGTTCCTTCGGAAACTGAATATTTATATGCTAATAGAGCATCTGAAAATCTGTTCATAATAGTCACTTGACATAAAAATTAACCGAACCGTATTTGGATTACGTAGGTCTATTGCTTGTGGTGACAAAATGTAATTTGTGATTTGTTGTTGTAAAATCTTTGACAATTAAATTAAGTTTCCTTATGAATGTCCTTCAATATGTGGACTTTCATAAAAAATATGCGTTTACATAATAATATATAATGTATAATATGTGTTATTTGTTCCTAGTCATATCGGTTTATTGGGAAACGAACAGGCTGATCGAGCGGCTTAGTATGCTGCTTCTGCACCTCTAATTATGGATGATGTCATAGAAAAGTTGGATCTTCGAAGATACATTGGAGGAAAAGTTAAAGAGAAAATTACAGAAGGAAATCTACAATACCATCATCAACACTATTCTTCTATTAACCCTCAATTAATTCCACCTTTATATCCAACAAATGTCGAGAAAATCAAGATCCAAACATTTTCGAGAATTCGCCTTGGGCATACAATTGCAACCCACCAATGGATCTTGAAGAAGTCTCCGCCCCCAACCTGCAGTTGTGGACAAATTCTTACTATAAAGCACATTCTCTGCGGTTGCCTTAACTTTTCCTTGGCTAAGTATTGCATTTAAAACGATTAACCCTTTGGACTTTCTAAAATCAGCTTCAGCACAGAATATTAATTCAATATATTACTTTATTAAAACTACTAGGCTCAATATCTAATGTAATTTTGTAAATTAGAGTCGATAGCCTGTGTTGCTAATGCTCAAGGTCTTTTTTGCTTAGTCTAAGAATTTATTTCATTAGTCTAAATTATAATAATAATAATAATAATAATAATAATAATAATAATAATAATAATAATAATATGTGTTCCTAAGAAAATGACTATATTAGAGAAAGTGGCGGAGGGTATACAAAGATCGGCCTTGGCCGACTATAGTATTCTAGTTTGTCTTTTGTTCACAACGTTACAATTTCTTGCAAACATTTTTCAGAATCATCTAAATCGTGAGAGCGCACCCGCAATAAGCAAGAAATCAAAACTTAGAATTTATCGCATTGTCTCTCAAGGCAGACACTTAGGACCCCTTTTTTTAATTTACACGTTAATGATCACCCCTCGGTGATAAACTAAGCCAGATCTTAATGTACGCTGACGATGTTAATCTGATTTCTTCCTTCTCAAGGGAATCGTGTTCGTAACAGCTTCGAACTGACTTTAATAATTTTGATACATGGTGCTCGTTAAATTTTGTGAAATTAAATCTTAGAAAATGCAAGAAGCTTTCTTTCTTAAAAAGGAAATCATTCCGTAGTGAGTATTTCATTGACTCACACAACTTGGAAAACGTTCATTCGGCCATCGATTTAGGGGTTCTACTCGGGCAAAGATTACGTTTTAATTTGCACAGTGAGCTCTCTTTAAGTAAAGCTAGATCCGTGCTTGGTTCCACTACGAGGTGGTCCAAAGAGCTGAGGGATCCTTACATTACAAAATAGCTATACATGTGCCTAGTTAGAGCAATACTTGAGTATGCCTCGGTTGTTTGTTCTCCCTCCTGAAGGCGTTAATTGAGTTCGTTCAAAAGCAATTCTTGCTGATTGCACTTAGGATGTGTGCTGGGATCAGCTTATCTTTTTGCTTCCTTATGAAAATATGGTGCTTTTGTTAACCTTACCGTCATTTGATATTTGTTCTCGGTGTTTCCGTCTTAATTAAGTTAATTAGTGGTGAGATAAGCTTTAATATCCCTAATAACTTCTCTAGCTACTTTATTTTCATGAAGCTTAGTAAATGTAAATGTAATTATGAGCTGGTTAAACCATTCACAGTTGTTTGCAGAAACTTAAATCGTGTCGATCACTTAATCTCAATATCGCACTCTTTAAAGTCCATCAAAACAATTATGCTTAATACGCGCGATATGCTTATGTCTTCTTCTAAGTCTACTTCTAAGAGTCAATTGAATTCAACTCTGAATTTGTTTTAGTTGAGTTTCATGCGTAAGCAAGTAAAATAAATAAAATATTGATCTAAAACTTGATACGACATTAAATGCTTACCCTGAGGCGCAAGTGTAAATTTCTTACATATTTCGTGTTTTAGGTTTTGTGTCCACCTGAGTACCCCCCTAGGTTGACTAACAACATAATGGACTTGGATCCAAACCTCAAGTGCGGCAGAGTTCTTAATAAAACCGATAGCTTCAGATGTCCTAAAGCTTTAGTATTCTTCCAAGTCCTCGAATTCATCAAATCAAGAAACATGAATATCGCATAAAACGACGCCCTACTGTTCATATTAGACTTTAAGCGCGATAATTATGGAATATGATAAAAGGAATAATTTAAGGATTTCCTTTCCCGTCTCGTTCGCATTCTATTCTTTTACATTCACATTTATTTACATTAGAGAAAGCGTTAACATTTTTGATATACTTTCCTGATGATTATTAAGTTTTTAACTCATTTTCGCATATTTAAATAATTGTTTGTGTGTAATGAGAATTGTTGACAAGTCTACGGCAATCTTCATTATAGTTTCGCCAGGGAATTCTTGCATAAGCAAAGAAAACAGATTTCAAAGTGAAGGGAAAATATTCTCAGCAAATTTTCTTTATTGTGTTTGAAAGTTTTATTAAACTCCTCGGGTTTCGGTATTGTACTCTTTAAGCGAAGATTCGTTTAGCATGCAGTCTTTTACACTTCGAAAGAAGCCTTTCTTCTTTGAGGTGGCTTTTATTGCATCTCACTTTTCTGCTTTTTGTTTTTGCTTCGATAAGACAAAATAGTGTCGAAAATTTTGCGAACGACTGCGCTCCGTCAAGGGAGAGAAAATACAAGTCCAAATTAGTTTACGATTTTTCGTTAAGGAGAATTTACTCGCTAAAATGTTTCTTTATCTGGCATTTCAGTTATCTTTTACTCACCTACTCTTCACAATTCACCGATTTCATCAACTTTGACATGCTTTTCAAAAGTCGGGAAGTCGAATAAAATGTCGGTGTCGTTGCGATATGTCGATGAGCTCCGAATGTGTGCATTTTTTTTTTACGAAACTAAGCAAAGAAATGGATACAGCTCTCTGAACAAAGCCGTTTCTCCAAACTTTCGTTAAGTTTCGTGCGAAATGAAGTTATTCGCGGATGATATTCTCTTGCTTATTTCATAGCAAAATGTTGTTGGATCGGCGATGAAAAACAGTCACGCTACAGCAATTCGAAGTAGGAAAAACTATAATGATATCCAAGCAAATCACTAACTTCGCAAAAAATAAACACTGAACGTATTGAGGAGAACCTTAAAGGAAAAAGACCCACAAAGACCCGCTAAAGACGCGTTGCTATGGTTATGCAGAGTGACGGTAATGGGATTTATATTGCGGATCCCTTTAACAGCGGACAATGTTACTTCAGATTAACATTTCAGTTAGCGACTTATTACTTGTTCAGGCAAAGCTTGTATTCTTATAATTGTACTTAGAAAGGATATCCTTTCGTGACAAGTCTCAATTCGAATACTAGGAAGAGTAGTGATTACTGGTTACGAATACTGTGAATGAAGAGTTTCATTATACTTTACACCTACAAGGTATGTAAAGTTGGCGCGAACCCTCAGAAGAACTGGAGACACACTTCTTATTATACCGATCGATTCAGAATCACCTTGTGAATCTAAGCTTGTCTGTCCGCCTGTACATCTAGTTTCCTCTTGTTTAACCTACAGGACGCAAGTTTTTAGATATTTTGATGCAATTTAGTACATCGACGTCTTTTAGTCCAAGGACGAGTGCTGATAACAATGGTGCGAATTGGATCACTTTTTCCACCACTTCCCATATAACGCCTTATATTGAAAAATCGTGATGTGAATAACTGCATTGAACAAAGGGATGTAGGGTATGTAATAGTGGGCTATGTTCTTCTATAAGGCTTTTACATGTTCTGCATTAAAGAAAAAAAAACAAAAATTAATACAAATAACCAATACTATCAAGGGGGAGAATGTTGTTAACTTTAACAAGGTAACTGTTTATGCAACGTCAAATATGAAAATTGTAGGAAAATAAGAGAGAAACCGCACTTTAAGTATTCATTGAAAAATTTTACTTTAAGAGATTGGAAACCATTTAGATCATAGCTGGCATTGGTAGAAGAACTTTTCAAGCTTGTGGGTGGAATGAAACGTTTAAGAAGATGGCTCGCGGGAGTAGCAATGGGAAAGGAAATCTCACTCGCGTACACATTAAAGCAGCGAATTGTTTCAACTAAGGCGATTATAACGGGCGCTCATAAAAGGAGGTCATTAGCGAAATTATGCGAGCAACTTTAAAATGTAATTCCCTAAAATATTTCATATTTCCAAAGTTTAAAATCTTAATCAGCTTTTCATCAAGCGCTGTTTGAAAAAAAAGACAAACTCCGGACATATTTATTATAGTATGGATTTGAAGACCGTCGGATAATTTAGATCATATATGCTGTCTTGAAAACTCTACCGGACTTGAGATTTAAGCTGTTAATCGCAACCCTTTGCCTACTCGACCACTCGGGCGGATGTTTTGGACATACATAATTAGCAAAATTATTTAAAAGCTTAAGCCGAAAATGGTCACGCGACTGACCTGGAATTAATGAAAAGCTCGCATTTCATTTATATTTTGATGTGTATGTAATGTTAGTTTCCTCAGTTCATTTAAATTGATTTAAAAGTTTCTTTTCGAATACAATACAATTTTTTTCGCATTCAGAATTGTACATAAGCGGCTAACGAATCGTAGATGCAGGCAGCTAAGTTGATAATGATGTTTACCTAATTATGTCTAATTATGTTAGTAGTTTGTCCTTTGCAATGCCTTGGGTATAAATGCAGACCATACAGCGTAAGGTAAAGCCTGATGCAACTGCACTCAGGATGGCAATAGTGTCAGAATGACATCATGCTGCCAACTCGGAAAAAAGTAGAATGCATCTGCCCTAATGTCATGAAAATCTTTTCCATTCCATTGGGATCTTTCTCTCTTCTCCCCCTCATCAATAATTAACATCCCATCGTTCAATTACGAAAAGCAAAAGCTACAAAATTTCTTTCTTACCAATCCAATGCAATCTAAACCAATAGAAAGAATAATATAAAATCGGTATATACCCCAAATATCTGATGGGCTTATTTCGAATTTTCGAAAATTTTCATTTAAAAAATGATTAAATTTTAAATCAATAACTATCCGTGAACCGAATTATGTGACATATTGAGGCGACCCGTTGTCAGCGTGCCGCAATGAAAATTGTTAAAAATTGCTGTGATGCTTGGTGGTTCTCTTGACTTAAAAGATTTCGATTAATACAATAAATCATCAGGTACAGAGCCATTTGTTATTCTACTGTCAAGCGTCAAGCAAACGAATATATGTATGGTATGCGCTCTCGACCTACAGGAATTCAACAACTGCATGACCACAAGCAACAATCATTTTGTTTACACATACACATACGTTCAGATGGAAGTGCCATTGAAAAAGATGCGTAATCACATCGCATGCATGGATGTATTTCTCTGCTGGCGTAGCAAAACAACATGTAATTCACAGTTGGGACACAAAGAGGTTTCAAGAGACCTCTAAACCGAACACTATCAAGCAACTGAAAGGACTTCCAAATCTTTTTATATACACACTTTGGGACAAAAATATTTTTGAATCTGCCGAGTACTACTGTATTTCTGCGTTGAAAAAAGAAAAAAGGAGAAAACTTTTCAAATGTATTTTTTCTTTGTCAATTAGTTGAATTTCTCATAAAAGGGATAGATGACAAGTAAACTTCATGTTCATACATGTGCACATGTTCGTAGAAGAGTGCGGGCCAGAATGAATTATTCTCTTCGTTCACATATTGCTTGAAAGGGTAAGCATTTCCTACGTTGTTATGGTTTCAGTTGCTGATAATGTTGTCACTCACTACGTGGCCGTTGTTACCGTTTCGCCATATTTCTTTTATTCACGTAAATTAATGTCAGAGCTTAGCAACCGAATTGAAATTCCTGAATAAAATGGAAATTTGAGAAATGCGTCTGCCTTTCAACAGGAATGTTATGCTTTCAAAGAGACAGACATACTCGTGGATTATATAAGAAACGAAGTGCGCACATACAATACTGGTTTTTTCCCTTTAGCGGTATATTTCCATACAGGGAAGAGTGCTATAGATAACTTAAAAGACACTTTCCACATTGGTATTTGAAGTGACGAATTGGCTTATGCTTGAGTGCACTGAGCCAAGTCTAATTGTCTAGCTAAGGGATTTAAATCGTACACTAATACGTTCGCCATAGATGAAGTAAGTCTTTAAATTGTACAGAGAAATCCCATTTTCTTTTATTTCTTCTAGTTCCATTTTGTCTGTTGTGTTCTCTATCCTAGAACTTTTATTCGCTACTCTTCTCTATCATTCGTTATTAGTTTGTCGATCTTTCTCGGTAATAACTTATGGGAATTTTTACTTTATCTTTACCTTTCTCCCTCTCCCTCTCTCTTTCTCTTGAATACCGTTTAGGAAAGGGCATAAGCCACGCAAATGTTAAATCGATGTTCGCGGGTTCGAATCTCAGTACGGTAGACCATTCTTTGTCGCAACTATTTATTATACTGTTACTGAGACTTATGCTTTCTTGTTAGTACTTTAAGGCTGATAATATTGTAAACTTTACTGTTGCTTCCGATTGATATTCTTCTCTGCTAATGACACAGATTTTAAGTCTTTAATGAGCTGCTTAATTCGGCTGAATGTAATGTTGCAGCCAGGAAATAATATATAGATAAGATTTCTGTGAACACTGTTTCGCAGGTGGATCCAAGTAACTCCTTTGAGTTTTCAATTCAATCGTAATACCCAGTCGACGGTTTGTTTTGCATTCCGGATATCTTTTCCTTAAATCATTTCCGCTAGTGAAAAAAATATTAAAAAAAGAAAAAACAGAACTTTAGGTTGAATTATTTTAGGGGAAAAGCGAACTCTTGCTTAGTTCATGGAATTAATTGCTGGTTTCTGTTGAACACACGTATTTGCCTCTGTAAAATCTCGTGTTCGATCATATATACCTTTAAATTCTCCTATAATTCTTCAACACAATTCGCCAACAATTGGTAATGCTTTAGAGATGCTACACAAAAAAGAGTCATAGAACGTCCAAGCTTCTGAGTCGAAATTGGAAGAACGTAATCAGGACATGTATTCTAGGCAATATTTCTTAAACTGTGTGCAAAATATGATCCATCGTGATCGATAATGTCTGTTCTGTGCTCCTTTTTTGAAATGATTCGCAAGCAGAGAAAAGCATTAGAATGTCGACCATTGTCAAGATATTCTTTTTGCAGGTTTACTAGTGAGGAGAGTAACTTTAAATTCATAACCAGGTGCAGATTTTATTAACTGCAAAAAACAATTTTCATAGCGGTTAAATCCCTTCGTTTAATATGCACTGTTGATATCCATCAAATTGAGTATAACATTAAGCAGATGTTCGAAGAGAAGCAAAGCCAGCGAAGAAAAAAATGCAATTAAGAAAGGGATTCATTGCTTAAAGACAATCTGGCAAGTTGAAGGAGAGGGTGGATTCTTTCACACATCTGCTTGTGTAGCGAATTTTAAACGCAATCATATATATGTATATACAAAGAAACTGAAGACTGAAAGAAATACTTCAAAGCCATAATGAATTGTGTATATCTCACTTTTAAGTGAGATATTCAGACGTATATCCTAAAGCTGACATGAATTTTGTATGAATAATACATATACATATATATATATACACATACACACACACACACACACACACGTTTCTGGAAATTTCTTATCACTCATATCTAAACTTAAGTAAAACCGGTTACGTAAACATCAATTCATGTTCGTGCATGTTCAAATTAACGCAATAAAAAATGTAAATAAGCGACACATACCCTACGCTTAATTACATTGACATACTCGTGTACATTGATACGTATAATCACATAGCATAATAAAGGTGCTAATATGTGTATGTACATGTGAATGTGCACGAAGTGTATACCGCACCACATTGTGTCTCTCGTTTACGCACTTTAAGAACTATCACCAATTTCATATGGGCTTTGTGTTATGAAAGCATCTGCTGTTGAATCCTTTTTAAGGATTCTTTCCATTTTGTTTTGCTTTGTTTATGGGCTTTTATTTATACAAAAGGCAGAATAAAAACAATTTCAGTATCAAACAACACAAGGGAACATATGCGTGTAAGTCCGTCCTCATTGCCTCTACTTATCAACGCTCTTCGGCAGATGTTTCATAACACTTGTTCAAATTTGAAATCAAGCAAAAAACAAGCAAAACAAAAAACAAACAACAATAACAACAACAACAACAAAAAAAACCAGAAACATTCATCTGTATAATATCTGCAAAAAGAAACATTTTACACACGCATATAATACCAACAAAAACATAATATTAATTAAGACACCTGATATTTTCCAGTCTTCACAGCTCGACAGCAGAGTAAGACACGCGCATACTGCGAGTTCTATGCTTTAAGTAATTTAATGATTTTTTTATAAACATGTACAGTATGTATGCGGGAAAAAGATATTTATATATTGACGTGTGTGTAGAGAGACACATCTGCACACACTCTTCTGAATTATGGAATTAAAATTATTACGCAAATATTGATAAATTTTTATTATCATGAAACTGAGTAATGCCATGAAATTCTTATTAAGAAGATATTAGTTGATGAATATCTAAATTTGAAAGAAAGCAACATCGGCTTTAGCGAGAATGTGTCTCCTTAGCCATGGACGACAATTTTTACAGAGTTTCGTAAATGGTTTTTGCTGGCGTTCGAATTTGTTATTAGATGGTAAGTGACTGAAAACAATATTGAAAAGTAAGAAATTTTTAATCGTTCCGAGCGAATCGTGTCCACTTTTAAACTTAATCAAGAATGTGTGCAACATGAGTTCCAACTTCTTTCAAAATCCAATGAGTGACAGAGCGGCAAGTGAATAGACCGATAAAGAAAGCACAGACAGAAAAAAGCCGACATGAATGGTCAGAAAAGCGAGCAGGCGAATAAAGGAACTCGAACCTAGAAGTAGACGTGGACGAGCGATACGAAGAGGTGGACAATACGAATAACAAATGGAGAAATAAAGTCAGATAAGCAGGAAGAGGAAGTGATGTAAACAATACAACACAATCATCTGAATAATGAGATAAACAAAGATGTGATACGACAGCCAAAATAAGCAAGGAATGGAAGAGAGGTTTATCTCTGGGATGGGAAAGCATAAATATATAAAAATGTACATACATTAAAATAAACTTGTAGATAGAAGAATAAATAAGGGAGCAAAAGAATTAATGGGGGTGTAGAGAAACAAAACGATGGTAAGAAGGAGGTGCAAGGTTTCTAAACGGATCTACAAATAGAGAAACAATGAACGAAAATGTTAGAAGGTGGTGAACAAATATGAAAGAGAAGATAGGGAAGAGGAAGAGAACGTAAGCGAATGAGACTAGAGGATGGAACGTTTGAAGGACAGACAAAAGATCAGATAGACAGAAAAATAGGGGAACAGATAAACAGAAGGTAAAAGGCTTAGACAAAAGAGTAAAACAGCGGGAAAGAAAAAAGGAGAGCGAGGTGAAGAATGAAAGGAGATGCGAAAAAGGAATAATCGGGAAGCTTGCCATAGGCACAAAGGCATCGACATAATTCTTTTATACACGGTAAGTGATATAAATCGATTTTATTTAAAAAGTCGAAATTGATTTTTTTGTATTATAAAGCGTTTACACACAAGTATGAAGATTTTGTCTTCCAAGTTGGTCCGCAGATTGTAAATATGGGAAATGAATAGCAATACGACTTATGAATGTTCAATTTTTTCCATCTGAAATTTCGGACACGGATATTTTGTGTGAAGAAACTTAAACAAAACATTGGCGTTTTATTATGTCATAGTCCGTTCCAGCAACTAACCACGGACTGATAGGTAAACGAGTTTCATACATATATATATATACATAGTTAATGGCTTGCGTGGCCTACATACTCCTGCAAAGATGAATGCACGAATACTTCGAAAGATATGAAGACAAAATGAATCATAAACGCAAACGCATTGAAATGACGCATTCAAACTAATTACCTTTCTTTTATTACAATTAATAATTAATTAATAAATTTAATTAAATTTAATTATGTTATCAGAAAGCACTTAGTATAGATTCACAAAATTATAAATATTTTTAGCAGGCATTCACTCACTATATTATGCTATCATTAAGTTATTGTGCAGATGAACGAATAAGCTTTAAATGTGGTATATATGAAAATCGATACTTTTCCACAGGTGCACACACATATAATGCATATAGTGATTATAACAGTTCAGTTGCTTCAAATATCGTATGAAGTGAACAGAGAGATAAATTCAGGCACACTTTGCGATTTCGAACCAGATGACGCCACCACATAATATGACAGATTATGCGGACCACATACGCACGCATATTACAGAAGTGCGAGATTACACGCACACAAACAATTCTATCTACAAACATATGTGTAAGCGTTTTCACCTATATGTGATTTGAATGCGACCACTCCTTCGTAGAGAACCTTAAGTCGACACTTATGCCAACATTAATTACTATCACTAACTATGTCAATGCATTTCTTGTCGTATACACGAAATAGACAAATGGTCATTTCTCATAAACAATAACTGACTTATGTACCATTCATGATTGATCATCGTTCAAAATCCATTAATAAACTTTATATTTTCCATAAACGTCTTTAAATCTGCTACGAAGCCATGCGTCTAAGCGCTTAGATGTGTATGTACGAACGTAAATCTGACTAAAGCTATTGCAGTTATTTGGATGTGTAACTAACGTAGGTACTTAGTGTTTAGTACTGTGTGCACTTGTACGCTGTATATTATACACAGGCTTGTCTTCTTGACTGTATTTTTGCCTGCAGTCCATGATTAATTGCTGCTAACTGTTGCAAACATTTCAATAGACATTCTACACATGCAAGGATTAAGATAAGGTCAGTGTAAGTGCAAGGCTAACACTTTAAGAGGCTTCTCTTTGCCTCTTACTAAATTTAAGGGCTTTAATTATTTAAAGGATTCATTAAAACGATCCATCCCGAATATATGTTAAATCTGTAAATTGACAAGCCGTTCATCTGTTTAGTAAATGGTTGAATAAATCTGCGTTCCCTTTACTAAAAATTTTTGCTTGTTATACAGTAAAAGACACTAAGTACTTACCCTTGTCTTAACACGGACAAAACAGATCATTCCTTTCGCAAGCAGATATTAATTCAATGTAATCTTTTCTTTGTTTTTGATTATCCGCTAGGAGACGTCCCCTGTTTACGTAAAGCGTTGACTGTCAGAAACAAGTGAGGAAAGGAAAAGAAATAGGTAGGTAATGAATGCAACCTAGTGGGTGTGTGCCCATTTGGTAAGCGTTACGCCCTTCCCGACTGGTCGCCATAGCTGCGACTGAAGTAACCTCTACCGCACAGGGATTTGAGCCTGCGAACACTCACTGGTAGTCGTAATTAAAGGCATGGATATGTTAGACACATAATGCCAGGTATGACAATAGGAATGTAAGACTATAAAAAATGATTGCGAGCAGATCTTATTGGTTATATTATCAAACAAAGCGACTAGCTGTTTATCAATAGACTCTAGGATCATCTAAGGGCTTCAAGCAAACAATTCAGTACAACGTTGCTAATGTATCGGATCATAATTCTCGAAGTGTTCTGAGGAATTTTTCATCTTTGCAACTGTCTCTCTCTCACTTTACTTTTATCCCTTAACATATTTGATCATGCTCGCCTATCCAGCATGTTAATAGAAGTTGTCAATGCCACTGGACAGCTTTTGAAAACTAAAAAAATCTGCTCAAAACTATAAGACCTAAAATATTCTTTACAATTCATAAAACTCACCGATAATCTGCAAACCACTCAAGTCGAGACTTTGTTGGTATATGTTTCCTCGTCTTTCGTCTCGGTAGAGTTTTACAATACAATGAATTTCCAGAAAGATATCGTGAGCTCTTTGGTATTATTGTAATTAACACTCCACACCTTTGGTCATAG
>CCAG010021810.1:0-12878 GCA_001077435.1 Glossina morsitans morsitans | reverse complement strand
CATCCATTTATGCTAAAAATAGTTTTGCCAATTTATATGTGTCAGACGAAGTTCTCGTTAAGGCGTGACTATGATGATAGCATTAAACTGGGGGGGGAGGGGAAAAAAAAACAAACGAACGTTATAACCGCGTTCTCATGAAAATAGTGAATATTTTATACGAAAGCAGCACAATAAAGTGGAAACGTTAGTAAACTAGATTATATATGAAGACGCGAAAAAATGCACGCACATGCAGATAAATATAAAAATACACATAAGCACATCGGCACGCACGCCACACACGCACACACACGCACACAAACCTAGTTTTGCCACTAAACTAAACAGAGTCACGTGATGCAGTTGCGCGTGCAATCCGACAAATCTGTAGAGAGAACATAAAAAGGTGTATAAAAATCTACACGCGCTTCATGCAAGAGTCAGATTTCGTACATGCAACAGGTAACTAACGTAAAACGTGGAACTGCAATGAATTGATTTAATTAAATAACCGCCATTCTGCACGCGCCATGTTCGCCATACGTTAGGTTAACAACAATGTACTTAAAGAATGATTACACTTTCTTCCGCGAGTACGCATCCTATTTCACTTATTCAAGTTTTTAAAAGGAACCTAAATATGAAATAATTTGTTCGAAATCCGATAAATTTCGATCAACTTGTTCCATCCTCAATATTCAAGAACGACACATAAAGTGGATTATAGGTGGACGTGAAAATCTAGACGGTCCAAAAAAGTTGCAATACTGAAGTACTTTGATTGCACACGAGAGACAACACGGAAAGTGTGATATGCAATTGATGATTAAAACTCATTAAGTCAAAACAAACATTTCCTGAAAATTTACATATTAAAAGCGTTGATCTTGAAACTATGCTTTTCAAGCTTGGCGAGCCTCTCGCACGCTTCACTGTTCATTGCAGCTGGAATATATTATTATTATTATTATTATTATTATTATAATTTTTAGACAAAATTGAAAAAAACATTGAGCACTAGCAACACTGGCTATGCGCTCTGTTTTACAAAAGAACATTACATTTTAGGCCTAATACCTTTTATTGTATGACCATTGCATTCTGTAGCTGATTTCAGGATTGCTCCAAATACTATACTTCTAGCAAAGGAAAAATTAACGCGGAACTTGCTTTTTAGTGAGACTTTTCGTCCACAATTGCAGATGGAGGAGGAAGACTTCTTTAAGATCCATTGGTGACTTACAAGTTTATGGCCAAGGTCAATTCTCGAAAATGTTGCAGAAGCAGCACACTCTGCCGCTCGATCACCTTGCTCATTTCCCAATAAAAGGACATGACTTGGTACCCAAAGTATTTTAATTTTACCGCCGCATGTTGTAATGGCATTTTTTTAATTTATTGATGGTGTTCCATCTTGAGATCGAAGGACTCTGAATAGCTTTTAATTCAGCCAAACTGTCAATAACAATGACAGTTTTGAATTTAGCTCTGGCTTCGGTTGCAAAAGTTAAAGCATTTTTGTGGAATATGTGATTGAGAAGAACCTATCCTGAAGCATCTGCCACAAACAGCTAGCAGACCGAAGGATTTAGAGTCATCTGTATACAAAAGACTCCAACCGTTATTCTCCATTATTTGGGGTTTTTCATCATTTAGAGTCCTGAGAACGTAATTTGGAATGTCCCCTCTCGTGAGAAATGTCAAAAGAGTAGTCTTTCAAAACCCATGGAGGGTTAAAACCAAAATGTCGACAAATTTTCAAGAGAATGTTTAATTCCTTTGCGACAAACAAACAATAATCAATTGCGGACTTTTCAATTTTCTTTGGCAATAATAATAATCTTTTCCTACATTTTCACCGCGAATTTAAGAAGCTTGGAGACGATTTTAGCTTTCAATTCATAAACTCTACTTTCTAAAGCTGGAAGACCAGTTTCAGTTATGATAATGTTGGCAGACGTCGCCCGAAAGCATAGCAACTTGCTCTAAGAGCTTGATGATAGACCGGTTGTTGGCATTAGATTTGCAGCTATTGCCATTAATTATCAAACCCATAGTCAATCTTAGCTTAGAACAAGCATTTTGGTAGGATAAGCGATAGTGTTAATGTGCGCATGCGTTTTCCACAGCTTGAATATAAAATTCCGTAAAGCATCGAGGAGTTTCTTCGCTATCACGAAAATGGTCGATTGCTTTACCTATTTCATTGCCAACTTTCCAGTCTTTTTATCTTAAAACAAAAAAACCTCAAATCATTTTCTTTAATTTTTGCAACTTCAGTTTTTCCAATGCTCACAATGCTTTGAAGCCGTCTTTGTAGCAAATATTTGATTTATTTTTCTATGATAGTAAAAAATTTAATGGTATGATGGTTTGAATGTTTCAATGTTTCATGTTAGCTTTTGTAAAAGGTTTGCTTAAGCGTATGAAAATGTTATGCGTTGCGGTGCTATGGTGTAGTAAGTTTGTAATGTAAGGTTTTTTTGTCCATCCATTTGTCTTGTATTCTTGTACTCAAGTTACAGGTCGTACTTGAGCTTGAAGTATTTTGATCAAATCTGGCACACCGACATGTTTTGGACCAAGGGCGAATGCTATTGAAAATGTTCCGAATCCGGGAATTTTTTCGACCACTTCCCATATAACACAACCTGCTATGGTGTAGGGTATTTAATCTTTTTACTTGTTTCTGGATGGACTTTGTGAAAAGTATTTGTGTGCCAAATTTGTCAGTTACAGTTTTTTAATTATTTCATCAAGTTTGTGAGACGATCAAACAGGTTTTAAAACTTCACCTAATCCGGTTAATTAAAATTGTATTTTATGCCCAACTTCCGCTCTTTATTACAACTTTTTAACGTTTTTAAGCATCTCAAGAAGGGATCAGAGGCAAACTACGGATACATACACTGATGAACGAAAGAATAAAATTAATTTATAAACTTTCGACTGTGAACTGTTTTATTAAATAGAATTTCGCCTATTTGCTTATACTCTGTCTTCAAAACAAAAGAACATCTTAATTAATAGTATATACGTCACTTGTATTCTGGCGTAATAACCTTTCTTTTCTTCTTCACTATTTGCTTCTAAAAAGAACATCAGTTTTGCGGTGACCCACAAAACTGTGGCAGCTTTAAACCACAAAACACTTTAAATAAATTGCCGCGTAGTTGGCTAGAAGAAAAGCTCATAGATAAACTTCAACGTTGGAAAGTTACTTATTCAAATTCGTAGATGGAACTTACCAACGAAAATAGATGATAACAAACAAAAAAAATAAAGATAATAATAATAGGAAAGCATGCCGTTACAACTGCCTTTAAGCGAATTTCGCTTATTAAACACATAGTGTTTCTTATCTTTGCCTTGGACAGAAAAAATTTGAAATGTTATGTCGAGGAATATGAGTTTGAAGGAAAACAAAGAAGAAGAACATTTTTCTTTATTTTTATATAAATATTTAAAGATTTTTTGCAGTTATATACGATATAATTCCTGCGCCTTATCATCGTTCAAAGTAGTGTGCGTATATCTTCCGATTTAGGCGGTACGTTTTGAGCCCTTTCCATCTTTACATTGGTTTCAAATGATATCTATCTTCTACCGCTTATCACCACTTCAGTTTTGCTCAGTTCCGTTCACCGCCCCATTCAACTGATTGAAGTTCTATCGAGTGGAGTGATGATAAAAAGGAAAAGTCACATTAAATTTATAATTCTAGATAAGAAGAAGAAGAAAGTTTAGTAGTAGACTACACTTAGTAGTCTATGATGTCGCAATCACTTTGTGATCAAAAATGTATCGAAAGTCATTGAAAAATTTGGGTTTAACCCTATGATGGCTAAAAAATTTGGAAAGTGCTTAGAGCATTCATTCTACACATTCACGCATGGCAGCAAATATATATTGCAAGAGATGTTCCAAAGAAATGCATAGCAAAAATATTACTGAACTCTGATTACAATCTACTTACCCTAACATTGCAAATAAATTTTTTGAAATTTTTTAAGAAGTTGAAGATCACAAATTGCTTTATGAAAAAATGCCGCAGATTGCTGCTTTCCTTCCTTATAGCACCACGCATATTAAAATTATATCCTGAAGTTGTGCAAGCAAAATATACTGAAATAACGATCGCCGGTTCCTGCATTCCTGAGCATATCTTCAATACCAGCACACTCTGTTTGTTATACCCAACATCTTTGTCCGTCCACCTGCCTACATTGGTTAACTGGTAGACAAAACAATGAAAACTTCGACTTGAAATGCCGCAAATACTTTCGATTTCCTTGGTAATAAAAACGAGCCAAATGGGTAGAGTACGATGTAAAGTGAGAGCACCTATGCTTTCAAAACTAAAAAATAATTATTTTGCTCATTATTTATAATCTGCCAGAATTTGCAAATTTCATGTTAGGCATAAAATATTTCCCCATAGTTGAATAGAATTTCTTTCCTTAAGATGAGAAAGAATACCTTTGACTAAAGCTAAAGCCCTAAACAACTGCAGTTTGGCTTCAGCTGATAAAATTCTGAAGCTATTGATTACACAACCAAAACCCAAAAAAAAAAAAAAAAAATTGAATATCTGCAATTTATTCATTCGTTACTAATGAAAGTTTTTTCACATTCTTTGCTCGGATTCGACAAAGTATTTAATAAAATGCAAAAAGGAGAGCATACCTATTAGTTGTTTAAGCCAAAATCGTTTTCTTTATGAAGAAAAAGCAGATGTAGAAAAAAGCAAAAAAAGGATAAAACAAGTACATAGAGAATGCAAAGGATCCAAGTACGGATATTAACAAACAAAACAAAGCCTAAAAACCTCTACCTATGTACGTAATCTTTTTGGGGCCCTTAAAGCCCCTCTTTGCAATGACTTATAAGCGAAGAATTCAAAAAAATTCACAAAAACGAAAAGTTCAAAGTGCTTTGTGTTTTAGTTACTAAATGGCAATACATACCTTGTACACACCAACCACTACTTACTCTACTCGCAAATGTTACTATTCGCATAATATAAAGTACGATTAACATAACAAATTTTCATTAATAGATTATTTAAATGCTTATCATTGTAATGGTCTGGATGTATGTGCTTGCTTTCGCGCACATTCAGACGATGAAAAAGGCAAACAATTCACTCATACGTATTAAGCCATAAATTTCAAAGCCGCACGAAACTATAATACAAACATTACTGTTTACACATAACCACATAATTTAAACACACGCGACTTAAAAACGTGTCGGTTCATTTTTAATATATAAACGAAATCTAAAAT
This sequence comes from Glossina morsitans morsitans, assembly GCA_001077435.1. Lineage (NCBI taxonomy): Eukaryota > Metazoa > Arthropoda > Insecta > Diptera > Glossinidae > Glossina > Glossina morsitans. Next base: position 7,608 of record CCAG010021810.1, on the reverse strand, counting down.
AAAGCAGCAACAACAACAATAGCAACAATCATAATAATAATAATAATAATAATATAATGTAAAGAAACAAATGTATGATGTAAAACCTCAGAGAGAAACATTAAATGCGCAAATGATAAGCAAAAGTAACTTTAATATTAATGATAATAACATACATACATATGTATATATGTATATAGATAATGTAGCATATATTATACATAAATAACATGTAGATGTATATATAATTGCATACAGGTATGATGTATGAAATGTTTGAAATTCAAAAATTGGAAAATAATAAGGATGAGGTGGCGAGGAGGGAATTAAAGATTGTATGCGTTTGTGCGCATTGAAGGTAAACAACACAATGGTATTTATTTATTTTTATGCTTAATGAAATTGCGATTTAAGTGTGAGTTTAATGAGCTATTGCTGCTGCTGCTGCTGTTGCTGTTGCTGTTGCTGTTGTTGTTGTACACGTTGCTCATCAGCCCCAAAGGAATAATTAATCATTTTTGCCTGCTTGTTCGCGTTTTTGTCTGTCTGCTCGTGGAAACCCCAGAAAACAAACTGAATAAATAATAATTATAAAATATTATATGCAGTCAATAACTGAAAAACGCTTCCCACTTTTATAACAAACACAATTGAAAAGTATATTAATTTTATTATTGTATTTGTATATTCACAATGTAAACACATCTCGAGCACAAGAGAGAAAAGGAATCGACTGAAGACATTTGCAAGTACCAGCGGTTCACTGTAAAATAGAATATACAAAACATGGAGGAACCATTTACTTATTGGAAGGTATCGAGTCAAACTCAACATGACGTGAAGTAAGAAAATTATATTCAGCTCTATTCGTATCTTCTATTATACCGACCATCTATCGCCTAGAATATATAAATGAAAATTCTTATCATTGGACAGACGGACATGCTTAGGTCAAATTAGATTTCGGTATTTAAGAGAATCAAGAACAGATACACACCTTACGCAGTCTCTGAAGCTTCCTTCTAGATGTTGCAAGCTTTCTAAGAAAATGAATACACTTTCATGCCCCGGTAGTAGTAGGCACGAAATAAATAAAACATTTTATGCATCGTTTCGTATAGACAGCAATTTTTCTTCCTGTTTATGTATCTACTCATATAAGAATTTCTATAACAGCAACAACTATTTATTTCCTAAAGCATCATAAATTCGAATTTTAATGTCGATTAGGAATACATCAAGTTCGGCAAACATCCGCAAGAAGTACAACTCGGAACGATTATGAAATATATATATATATTCCTGTTTAGGTTTTGTAGCCATCAAGCTAGAAATATTGAACTGCGTACCTAGCAGTGTTCTCTGGATAGAACTAAAGAATCGGTGTTTTTCCCCTTTTTGTAATACGCACCACTGAAAGAGACGGGTGTACTCGTTTGCAACAGTCAGAAAGAAGCTTCGGTCACCAAACAAAGTACTCTGGACTAGCATCGAATTCTAAATTAACTGGCGTATATCCCTCTGTCCGTCTGTCCGTCTTTCCATCTGTGTTATATATATGACAAACAATGCGCTCGTCGTAAGAATTAAGACATCGGCTTCAAATTTTCCGGAAATGTTAGAAGTCCTTGCATCCAGTCGTTTGAAACACATCCATGAGCAAAATTAAGAACATTCTTATCTTCTGGGCTTTCTTCTGACAGTGCACAAACTACAACACATGCACAATAAAAATCACATCAGCCACGTCAGCCTGCTCAATATTATAGAGTATCGAAATTTAGGTATGGTAGGCATTAAAGAGGACACAATCACAGCCAAGCATAATTCTTGTATTTGTTTTCATAACTTTTGTCAAGTTAGCAGCAACAAACGACAAAGTGAAGCCATTAATGACTTCAGGAAAAACTCTGTATTGGAATAGTTGGACAGTTTAAATTTTTAAAAATACCTTTAAAAAGCATTTCTGCATTAAATGCAGGACGCTTATGACTCATAAATAAAGTTTCCAGCTTCCAACTGGAAATGACTTTGTTACCTGGGGAGTACAAAATACAAAATTATCCCTATTTCGAGACTACAATCAATTTCGGGAAAATACTTATTAATAATACTTAGCATTTGAAACAAGTTTGACTGCACACCTTACTTAAGCATGATTTTTGTTCGTTCTATTGAAAGTCTATATCTGATAACAATCGATAATTATAATGATTGATGATGACAAGAATAATGACAGTGAAAACGTGTTTGTCCGAGCTCTCTGTTTAAGGGTTAGACAATAACTCAAATATCAAGCAATGAGGTGGTTTTTTTTTCTCTTTTAATGCTTAACACACTGACAGGCAGTATATATTTCAATGATGTCCAAAAATTGAAAATCAATTTATTTTCAAATTAGCTGTGACATCCGATTAGAAATATTTTGCAAGGATAGCCATAATATTATTGTGTATATATGCAATGAATGCCATAACATGCATGATGATGATATAAATCGAATTTTTCTACTAATTATCACTAATGTATTAAAATTAAATTATAAAACAAATTATATAGTAGTATAAGTTTATATAAATTAGAAAAATTATAAAGTTAAATGAAAATTAAATGGCATTTACCTCGCTTTGCGTCGTAATGAAAACGAATGTTATGACATTTATGTCCGTCAATACGTTGACTAAAAACATATTTTAACACAAAGGTATTTATTTATTTAAAGCTTAAGAAAGTGATTAGAGTTTTAATGCATTCTCTTAAACTTTTTTTTAAACATTTTTCTTCTATTTTTGTAATTTTAAACAAATTTCCGACTTAAGTGCGATTCCTGTGTTTGCATTGTTTTGCTGGAAACGAGTCGACTTATGTCAATTTTTGGATAATTAATTACATTAATTCTCATCGCAATGTTTTAATTATGCTTTTTTCTGTTGATGTGTTTTTTGTTTTTTTTTGTTTTTTATGAAAGAAGCTTAAAGACATAGAAACACCAAATAAAAAACTCTGCGCAGTTTCACTTCAAGGCAAGCATGGTTATCATCATCTCACTCATATTATACAAGTAAAAAAACAAAATGTTTTCAAAGTTAATTTAAGTGCTTCTTTTTTTGCTAATTTTCAATATTAATTTATGCAAAAATCCAATTGTGTTATTTAAAAGCTTCCATAATTTATTTACATATTAATCCATGAACTCGTTCATTTACATAAAAAAGTTTATTAAACTCTAATGAAAAGCTGATTAAAAATTCATATAAATGTTTTCAAATGATGTCACGATTTCTTCATTTAACACTGCATTATATACATCAAATAATATAAGATTGATCTAAAGTGTCAGACTATGGCAGTTTGGTGTTTTGTCAGATCTGTCAAATGAATGCCGAAAGGTTTATTTGCTTTTAGTTTGCTATTTGCTTGTATGCCTACTGTGCATATATTTGGAAGGTGAGTAAATTTATAATTATTTTATTTTTGTCTTTAAAAATTTAATTATATTTTACACAACCTTTTATCAAAGCAAATATGAAAAACGATAGTCTGCGTATAAGTAGAACATTAGCAGGTCTGGAATACACCATCCTCGTCAGAAAGGGGAAACAAACGCACAAAGAGTGCAAAAGAACAGAGCTCCATTTTTACTTCATGCAATCCAAATGCGTTACAAAAATATATCACATTTACGTGAAAACATGCAAAAAGAGCGTTAATTTGATACCAAACCACCCAAATTGCGTAGGACTCTTCTAATTATTAAGTGTTTGCAAAAATGTTGATCATCCTTTTACTTGAAAAAGGCATTTATTATGGAAAATTTTATTAATCAAAATTATTTCCATCATTTTCTACAACAGTTAGCAATATCTTTGGTGACATGACGATATCATGTCGAAAGAAGTTATATTGGTTTGGCAGCGATCCAACCACCGACCCACTCGCGCACTTCTTCAACTTTACGAACCCGCGTGCCAGCCAAGTCATGTACCGCTCTGAAGAAGTGGTAATCAGAGGTCGCCATGCCTTTTATGTCACTTTAGTAGCTCTTTCACATGGACAGTGAAATAGATGCGTCCTCTTTACATTATGAAAAATAAAGCTTTTTATACTAATTGGTTGTAAAAGTGTATTGTAAAAGTAAAGAGCAAGAAATGAAATATGAATTCATTTTTATTTAAAAGGGTGGAGCAAATGATTGAAGCGAAAAAGAAGAACGACCAGATCATCGGCTATAAAATTGGAGAGAAACGTACAAATATATTATCGCATCACTAGAGTGATAACAAAACTTTGTTGCGAATGCCTTAAACTCCCCCACCCCAAATATTGAAAGCCGTGGAGCAGTTATAAAAGCTTATCCCGCTTCCGATAAGGTCATGATAATTTTAGCAAAGCACGATCCTATCAAGACGTCTAGAGCAATTTCCAATGAAATTGGGAATGTTGTATCATCCCGAGGCCAATCTACTAGGAAGAATAGCAAGGAAACCTCTCTGCTTAGAACAACTAATTTGGATAAGAGGAAACGCTTTCCTTTAGTCCATAAAAACTGATGCAGACAAGAAGGGGAAAAAATGGAAAAATACAGCTTGGAGCGACGAGCCAAAAATAAATTTGTTTGCAAATGATGCAAAAAAAATTATAGTTTGGTCAGAAGGCAAAAAATTCCACATTAGAATTGCTAAAAAAAAGGAACATGGAGAGAGTCGGCCCAATTTATCCCAGAAAACACTGTGGATGGAACCTGTTCAAAACTGTAATGTTACCGCATGCGAAAGAAACTAAGCAACTGCTACAGCACTTTCAGGTGGATAATGCTCCGAAACATGGATTTAATTTAGTGAAAATGTGATTCCAGGAGCATTACTTGCATATCTTTGAATGGCCAAGTCCCTAATCCGGCTTCAATCCTATTGATAACGTTTTCTGGAGCAATAAAAAAGAATAGTGCGAATGGTGTATAATCTCCTATAAGAGATCCGCAATAACAAATTTCATCTATGCCTACAAAAAGCGAAGCTGTCTTCAAACCCATTGGTGGTCACACCGTCTTTAACGACAGTACAAACATTTGCGTTATTTTTAAAGTTCATTTTACTGACAAACTGGAAATATGCGATATTTTTAAACTGAATCTCTTTTGCGCTTTTGTTTACACTCAATATAACTTTAAGACCATTTTTCAATACGGAAATGTTTCCACTTTAGAAAAGGACACCCACGAATCTTCAGGAATATTGTTTTTTGTCAGAAAGTCGATCAATCGCGAGTAAAGTTGAAGCTAAAACGTAATTAAATTTTCATAGAATAATTTTGTAAACAAAGCTATCGCCTTTTCAATGCATTATTTTTTGCAATTAACTGAACAAGTGAAGATTTAAAATTTGTTTCAAAGATATTTATAGACAAAAAAACAAAAAAAAGAGTCACCCTCGGGCAAGCACAGAAGCGCTCATTAAATAATCATTTCGTAACGATGTAATCGCAATTGTAATCAATAAAAAGTGAATTTCAATGCAAACAGATTAAATTTATCAAACCGAAAAATGGCAAATAATTGTTTATTTATATATATATATATATATATATATATATAGAGGAAATAAGATGGTCAATAATTTCCGGGACTCGATTCGATTTACCAAAATAGGTTGCCTACCACAAAAGCGATAGAATCTTTTCCATTAATTTTTTGATGCCATGGTTAAAGTACAATAATTTCTTCTTCTTCTTCTTCTTCTTCTTCTGTTCAGCAAATCAATAACCGAAAATTCACTGCGATCATTTTATTTCAATGTTATTTCCTGTAGCATTCATTTTAAATTTGCAGGTAGATAATAGTTCCAGCAAGCCCTACGATGACCGAGGCAGAAATTCAAACTTCCCAGTGTAACCGTCTTATGACACTGTGCATTTGTTCCATTGTGAGTAAACTTAATCTTTAGAATAGTTTCTCTCGAGTCCATTTTTTGATTATTGAGAGTAATATTTTTTTCGATATCGAGGTTTGCTGGTGTAGCCATCACCACTTTTGTCCTTCGACCGCATTCAGCATCAGCAACCACCGACAAGTTAATTGTTTCGATGAAGTCTAGTTGCCATGACTTTTTCCGGGTCTATGCTGAATGAAAAACAGCATTCACGTAAAGAATAAAAAGAATGGGTCAAAAAAGCCTGTGTCCCTGAAACCCTTGCAAATCGCACACAAATTCTCGAAATGATAGGAAATTTTGACAGAAATAATTTGAAGTTTGAAACTTTGTAACAATGATATGGAGTTTTTGTTTACAATCTATATATCAGTCCCGGAAATTATTGGCCGATAATTTTAACATATATACATATATATATACCGGCAGATCGTGTATGTAAGTTAAATGCAGTGTTACTACATTCAGTCCTTACGTACATGCAAATCTTCTGAAAATTGAGGTTAAATAAAACCATAAAAACATGTAGACATGCACACGAAATTCAGCCTGTTGGCAAGCAGCCCATTGTATGAATGACTATGAACGAAAAGAGAAAGAGCGGTAAAGAGAGAGATAGTCAGAGTAGAGCAAACAAAAGGTAAAATATATATATATATATATATTGGCGTATTGTAATTTTTCAATATTGTAAAATATAAAAACAAAAAAAAAGTACTGACAGAAATATCGCTTATCGATAAAACCGTCAATTTAATAAAAGAAAGAAAGAAAAAGAAAAATGCTTTATATAAATATATATTTAACATATAATGAGACCGAAAGATGAAACGCGCAACAACAAGAAAAAAAACAAAATATTAAATATATATAATAAATGATTTAATTTTCATTCTTTTGCAAATCAATTCTCGAAAATAACATCCACTGATTGACTAACGCATTTTAATCAAATCATTAAAATGAAATTTATCACCTACTCTTCGTAAATTTGTCAGATTCCTTTAACAAACAACAAGGTAAAGGTTGATATTTTCGATTCATTCGTTAATTCTTTTGTTTATAACTACTACGCCACATTTTTATTCATTTTAAATAAATTTGTTTGTTTGTTTATCACAAAAATTTTTATTTGTTTTATCCCGAAAAATGGAATGGCAATAGCAGTTTAGTCATTTCGTTGGTAACTCGAACTAGAAATATGCATTAGAAGCATCATAGTGCGGGATTAAATTCCTAGTTGCTTTGAGGAAAAATTCATTAGTGTGTCACCGTTCGCTTTGACGATGACACACAAAATTGAGAAAGAAAACTGAAACTTCACTATATTACATAGGTTTAAAATCGGTAAATGTACCCACACACCCACAAATGTAACAAAAATATTTTAAAATACACACACATATCTTGAAATATTGCTATCAACAGCTTACACTTTACGGCAGATGTAAATCTAAATTTCATTTGGCGTATTTTCAATCAACTGAATTCCGAGAATTAATAGCAAAAAACTCTAGTTTGTGTACTTATATGCATGCATATATACATTTAGGATGATGGATGTTCAAGATTCGTCTTAAAGCGCGTGTGACTTTCTTTTTTTATTTTTTTCTTTTGTATTTTATTTATTTTCTTTTTATTTTTTTAACTAAACATCTGGCCAAGTTGTGTGCCTTGAATTTAAATGAGTTTTCGATGAAAG